>VYXD01003870.1:947915-1024976 GCA_013397195.1 Hylia prasina
ACAACAGCAAGAGACCTCAGTTTCACACCCAGAAACAGTGTCTAATTACATATTTTTTCTGTTCCATCTCTTTCCTATTATCTCTTCAAATGTATTGCCTCAGTAAAGTACATGAGCACTCATTTTTAAGAAGCAAATGCTGGCATGCTGATAATAAGCCTCCTTTTAGATTAAAATTTTAATTTGACAAAAGTGTTATTTAATGACTTCAACACTGAAACATGAGCAATTACCAAGACAAGACTCTTATTTAAGATACAACAAACTATAAACAAAAATGCTTATATTATTAGGAGCCTTAGTTATACTTAACTGAAAAAAATAACTTACACCACCAGTTAATCATAGAAATATACCCAATGCATTTATTATTTTAAACCTTTACTTATGTTAAAATACTTTTTTTTTTTCCATATTTATTAAGAGTTAAATTTTCTTTCTCTCCTACAAAACTGAAAAATTAGACTGGTCCATTCTTAGGCTGTTTTTCCTATTTCTTTCATGCTCAAAATAATTTCCTGCCATATTATGTTCATTTAAATGAGGAATGTGATGAGACAGTGATACTTCCCTTTGATATTTTTAATTATCTGCTTTGAAAGTAATTAAGCAGGGGGAGAGGAACATGGAAATCCTTTTCCTATGAGACAGCAGACCAGGTAGTTTCTGTTCTGCTTGCAGGTTAAACTGTCTGCATCCTGAATTATCACCAATGTGTCCTGGATGCAATGCCCAGAGATGCATTCACACCCAATAAAATCTCAGGTAGAGAAACAAGTCTCCACTAGCAATGAATAAATGTGATTTTATGTGAGGACAAAGCATTGCTGTTCCTTCATCATTAACTATCACACTGCGTGCCAGGGAAGGTGCAAAGATGAAGCTCAAGGTCAAGGTCACAGGGAATCATTTCCTGTTTGGGCAGCAAAGGCCCACCTACATTGGCCCACCTACAGACTGTGACTGACCCCACATTCACAGTGCTCAGGCTGCTGGCTCCTGCCACAGAACCAAGATATCACCCTTCTCCTGTGGGTCAGGTGAATGGAGGTTCCCAGTGGCTCTGACTTCAGGTCTGCAGCCAGTGCTCCTTGCACAGTTCCCACTGGGAGCTCAGCACCCCAGCAAAAAGTGGGTGCTGAGTTGGTGAGGCTTTGCACCTGCTCTGGAACCTGTCAGGAGTAAGAGAGAAGACAATAAGAGATGGAAACAGTAGAAGGGGATTTTCCAGGGTTGGTGGAAACACATGGCACTGCGTGGGAGTTCCATTTTTCTCTGTGACCAATGGGAAAAAAACGAGATCAGAAGATGATGAAAACACTCACCTTGCTTCCATTCCCTCTATTGGATTCTTGGAAAGAGAACTGTAGTTTATTCTTTAGTGTTAGGAGCTCTTATTTAATATTTAAACTCCAGAGGCACAGGGCCAAACTCCATCCACATTAACTCACAGAGTTAGCAGAGCAAGAATCCAAAGGACCCTTTCATGTGGGAAATGTCCTCATGTGGATTGTTTTTCACTCCTGTTTTGTTGGCAATTTCATCTACCATTATAGTGCAAATCACTCAGCTTTACTGAGCAACCTTACACAGGCGAATGTCTAAGCAGAAGAAACTTGTGGACAAAAGTCGTCATCCTCATCCTGGGAACAACACTCCCAAACTTTACATGTAAAATGATGGGCATGATGCTAATTGTTGTATCTCAGGCCTTGACTGTCACAACAGACACTCTGTGAAAATCCCAGCTCAGGGTTTTGTAGCCATCCAAAAGCACACAAAATACTGGGACAACAGAGAGTAACAGAGAAAGCCTTTCTTTCCACAATATGAATCCAATGTTCAGCCATGTATTGAGATTGTTTTTCAATTTGAGTTCTTTTGTCCCATAGGAGCACTAAAGCAATACCATCAAAGGCATTAAACAGCTCCCTTATGAGGAATACTTGACTATTCTGGGACTTTTTACTCTGGAAAAGAGCCATTGAAAGCGAAATATATAACTGTCTATGGTAAGGTGACACAGAGAGTGAGAAAGGGAAAGGTGCTTGCTGTCTCCACCAAAGCAAAAGTGAGAGGCATCCAATGGCACTAAAGGCAGTCAAGATGAGCCAAAGGCTTCATGTAACACACAGTGGAGTCCTGGCACTCCTTGCCAAAGGATGGTCATGTGGCTTCAAGGGGAAATTGGAAAGTGTCTGGAAAAGAAACCTACTGAGGCTTAATAAATATGCAGAAATGTAATTCATCTTAGGTCAGAAAGTCACTGACCTTAAAGTTTGAGTAGTAGAGTAGAGGGGGAGGAATTGCATATATTTTTATTCCTGTACTTGTTCTTCCTCAGGCTTCTACTTTTGGTCAATGTTTGAGCACAGATACTGTGCTAGGTTGATTTTTGCCCTGACCCAGTTAAGTCTGCTCTTATATTCTTAACCTTTCTTATAGATGCCAAATTGCTAAAATCCCATAATACTTTTAGCAGCACATTCTGCAATTTTAGGTGAAGAGCTGCTGCCTCCCTGGCTGTGAGATTCTGCATAAGGCATGGCTGCTCCTGAAGCAATGGAAGTAAAGGAAAGGCAAAGGCCAGGATACAAGATGAAAGAAGACTGAGTCCCATGACTGGGATGTCAACTTGACCTTTATACCTGGATATAGCCTGGCTGACTTTGAGGCTTTTAACAGAGGAAAAAGCAATTCACTTGAGGACTTGAGCTACCCATAGTCTTTCTTGCAACCAGCCCATCTCCTCACAGACATACATACAATGAGTTTTAGGCAGTGACTCAAATATAAACAACCTGACATCTTAAATGGTGAGGTAAAATTGGAAACAAATTTCTGTGCATGAGAACTCTGAATAGAATCTGTGCTCATGTAGCCTCTGAGAGATGCTGCCACAACGAAGGAGCCTCTCATAGATTCATAGAATTATAGAATAGTTTGGGTTGGAGAAGACCCTGAGATTATCTAGTTCCCACCCTCCTACCATGGGCAGGGACACCTTCCACTACACCAGGCTGCTCAAAGCCCCATCCAGCCTGGCTTGAACATTGCCAGTTATGAGGCATCCACAAGATCTCTGGACAACCTCTTACTGAGTGTCACCATCCTCACAATAAAGAATTTCTTATATCTAATCCAAACCTGCCTTCACCAGTCTGAAGCCACTACCCCTTGTACTCCCTCTGTAGATGTCTTGTAGCCCCTTTTAGATATTGGAAGGATGTAGCCCCTTTTAGATATTGGAAGCTAAAAGGTCCCTGCAGGGCATTCTCTTTTCCAGGCTGAGCAATCCCAGCTCTCCTCCTGTCTTCACAGCAGAGGGGCGCCAGGCTCTGATCATCTTCTTGGCCCTCCTCACTTCAACTGGTCCACAGAATCACATAATGGGTAAGGTTGGAAAGCACCACAGGGGATCACCTGGTCCAAGCTCTCTGCTCAAGCAGGGTCATCCCAGAGCACATGGCACAGGATTGTGTCCAGGCACTTTTTGAATATCTCCAGTGTAATAGACTCCACAACCTCTGTGGGTAATCTGTTCATCACATCCTCATGTTGTGAGCCCCAGAGTTGGACACAATATTCCAGTTGGGGTGTCACAAGAGTGGAGTAGAAGGGCAGAATCACCTCACTCAACCTGCTGGTCACACCTCTTTTGATTTAACCCAGGATACAATTGGCTTTCTGGGCTGTGAGTGCACATTTCCAGGTAATGTTGAGGTTCTTATCCACCAACAACCCCAAGTCCTTCTCTTCAGGGCAGCTCTAAATACATTTTCCCGCCAGCCTGTCTTTGTGCATGAGATTATTCCAACTCATGTGCGAGAATTGCACTTGGTCTTGTTGAATTTCATGAGTTTTGCACAGACCCACCTCTCAAGCCTGTCAAAGTCCATTCTCAGATCTGTGTATGAGTGTGACCTCACTCAGGGTATGTCCAGATGGTCCCTGGCAGATGTACATGCACTAGGTCAATTTCCTGTGCTGCTGAGGGATTTTGAGAGGGAATTCACCCCTCTCAAAATAGCTTGATCAATTCTCTGGAGCTTTTGACATTCCTCACAGCCAGCTAAAGTGGACTCTGGGAAACAGCTATGCTGCTGAGACTTTTTACCATCTTAAATGACTAAGAGATTCATCATTAGGCATGTCCTGTCATTTTCACGTTGTGAATTTTGAGATAAAGCATTGGTATGCAATACTAAGGACTCTGAGACTTCGTCTTCCCCTGGGCATTAATTCTCCACACACTTTCTAAAGCCTGTTCAATCAGGCAGTGGGATCTGACCCTGGTCATGGCTAAATGCCTCATGATGAGCAGAGACAGAAGCAAAAAGAAGTGAGCTTTTCCAGAGCTTGCTGCTTCTGCACCCAATTCCCAGGGCACTGCTGCTATTATTTCTAAGTGGTCAAATTTTAATCTTGCTTTCCATAGCTCTCAACTGCAAATATATTTGAAAACTGCATTATGATTACCTTAATTCAGCCCTGCAGTTTGACTTTTGCTATTTCATTTTATTCCTCAAATAATGCTTTTAACTAATTTCTGTTTATTTGTAGATCTCTCACAACGCTGCTTCCTGTAGGATTACTTACTTTTATTTTTTCATTTATTCATTTATTTAAGGCATAACTAGGAAAATGATCTAGTTATGGCTAAATGCAGATTTTTTTCTGTCAGGTCCCTCACACTTCAGCCTGTCAGCAATCTCAAATTTGACTGGATGGATACTCATTTGAGAGAAATCTGAAAGCACTGGGGGTGGTAGGTTTGGGGACTCAGTGAGTAGCAATGCTCCCACTGAATTAGCACCAAACCACTGTTTCCAGTCAATGTTGAAAGTGCTGTGCTGCTAAAGGTGCTTAAAAGAGTCAGATCCTGTTTTCATTTTTTGTTTGTATTTAAGTGCAGCTTGTTTATTTGCACTATGTAGGCTAGGAAAGGATGTGTGCACAGTGCTGAACAAAATGAATTTATTGGGATGTTCCCTATTAGTACTAATGCAGTAACAGTCATAAATGCTTATGGAATTTAATCATATTCTTAAACAATATTAAGACAGCATAATGAATCACTGCAACACTGTGAAAGGTCAGAATTAACCTTGCACTCTTTACCTAATTTATAAGTGAGTTCAACACAGTATCATCTTTCCCCATCTTCAGCTGAAATTGCCACAGAAAGCTCTAACTAGGTGGTCTGGAAAAATGTTCAGAGATGATCCAGTTACCATCTGGATAAAGCTTGTAGAAAAAGAAATGAGGGATGTCAAAGTCATTTGCTGTCCCCATTATTGTTAGTGTGGTAAAGTGTGTCCACAAACACTGTATGGTTTGCCAGCAACCCAGGGAGCACTCCTTGGGTCCTGGGAAGTGTTTTATATGGGGTCACAGTGCTGCAGTGCAAGATATACCAGCCAGGTGCTAGCTAGGGCTGCAGCCAGGACCAGAGCATACTCTGACGGGTGTGAAGATGTCTTCAGCTGAAGAAGAGGGATTTCAATTTACTGGTCTTGTGCTCTGATTGATTTGACCCTCAGTGTAACAAAAATCCAATGTGTGAGCAGCCAGCTCTTGCTGAGAGGGACAAAGAGAAACCCTCTAGGCAGAGAGAATGTAAG
Source organism: Hylia prasina (assembly GCA_013397195.1). Classification (NCBI taxonomy): domain Eukaryota; kingdom Metazoa; phylum Chordata; class Aves; order Passeriformes; family Sylviidae; genus Hylia; species Hylia prasina. Next base: position 953,540 of record VYXD01003870.1, read on the forward strand.
CATCTTGCTGGTGCCTGATTTTGTCTCTGCATAGGACCCAAGTTGGTCTAGGACTCTCAGCAGGTTGGAGGAGTCACCTCTGTTTATAGCTGTTCATCTCTGTTGCTTCTCTGAGCTTGCTCATAAGGATTTCACCTAAAGAGTTGCTCCTTTTGCACAGTAGGTATCCCTGCTGATCCACGATGAAGTCCCTAAGCCATCCCCTTGCTGGACTTGTAAGAGTCATTCAGTGCTTTCCCACTTATCTACTTCCCCATGTTCTCTACTGTTCATATTTGTCTTGTCCTGATGTACTCTTACTGACAACAGGCTGCTTTGGGAAAACTGTCCAGTTTTGTGGTGAGAACAGAAACCTGGAACAGAATGGCACCAGTACTAATCTAGCTCTGGCAAGACCTTGTTCTTGCATAAATCATTAAATGTCATTGTGCTATTTCTTTCCTTCCAAGTGTTAGACAACTAAAAAATTCTGACATAACTATTAGAGGTGTTATAAGGCTTATTACACCAAATATTTTTAAAGTGCTCTGAGATTGGGAAGTGGAAAAAACGTTTTAAAGAGTCAATTAGTGGCACCAATTTTGCTTTTTATTATTAGTATTAGTTAATAATTAACAACTTCATAAATTCATTGAGATATGTCAACATCATTTACCAGCATTAAAGAACGTTAGACATGTAATGCAGGAAGGTATCCCTCAGTAAAAAATGTCCTTTGCAACTAATCAGTATATTATTCACGAAGGCAAGCCACTATTTACCCCAAAAGGCCTGGGATGTTACTGTGTGTGTATGATACCCTCACAAGGAATTACCAGATTCTGTATAAAGGCTAACAGCAGGCTCAACTAAAAATCTTTAAGGTAAGGAGATTACATTATTCACAAAAATTTATTATCACTAAAGCACATAGCATGATTTGGGTGAACCACTGTTAACTACCATCAGTCTGTATTTTTTTTTTTTTTTAATAAAACTTATATGATAACAATACTGGACATACTTATTCAAAGTTAAATGCTTTTGGGTAAAGAGCTGAGGTTAATGATATCAATATTTTATTCAGTCTGTTATACCCAATTCTTTTTTTATGGAATGGAGAGAGGAATTAAATCACGCAGAGGGAAAAATATTATAAGGCTGATATTTTCTCAGGATTTAAATTTAGCCTTCCCCCTTAAAAGTAACTTTCAGGTTTATATTTTTCTTATTTTAACTTAAATGACTTTATAAATGCTTGAGATTTGAAGAAATATTTCATTTGATGCCAATAAACTTTTCAAAATTATATTGTAGAATTGATAGTAGCTCAGGTAGCAGGTTGCACAGCTTTATAATAAAGAAGATGATATTTTAGGTTATAGAGATTGCAAAGCTTTTCCTATTACAACTGCAGGATGGCACATTTGTAGTTTTCTGAAGAACTGTACTGATGAAAAGCTTTGTTTCCATCAAAATCCATTCCTGCCCTCCCAGAAGCCTCCACAGGAGTCTCCATGAAACAGAGAAGAGACAGTTTAAAATAGTATTACCTTTTTTCTTCACACAGGGTTGATGTCAGATGGCCGTAAAAATGTGCTATTGAATACCACTTGGTAAGGAGGAGTATTTTTCTATTTGTTGCTCAGATAGATGGTTAGAGAGCCTTCTGCTACTGTGAGGGCCAGAGCTGAATGTCCATGGACAGCAAACTAGTCCTTGAAAGGGAACTCTGTGCATAACTCAAGCATAAGGTTTGCAAATCATTCAAATACTTGATTAAGCCTCATCTCTGATACTGTAAATAATCCAAAGACTTTCAACTGATGGACAAAGAGGGATGAATTTCACCCAGAGTGAAAGAAGAAATCAGGATCAGCAGAAGTCATGTATGTCTAAGTAACAACACCAAATTAATCTTATCCTTTCCCAGTGCATTCCTGGGTCCATCTATCCTCACTTCCATCTTTTTATGGTTATTAGCTCTTTCAAAATAAAGAGATGGAACAAACTCTTGGTTTCTCTTACTGCCTATGTAAGTGTCCTTGGGGGTTTAGATCACCATGATTAATGTATTGGTTACCATTTTTAATCTTTCATGAAAACCAGTTACAAATCCCTTTGCTTTCCTTGTTAAATGAGACATGCACATGCATCCCTTTGAAGTAGGATATCTTTTATTAAAGGATTTTTTTCGTTAAATGTTGGATAGTCTGGGGAATAACCCCCCCTATAATAAATATCCTTTAAAAATTGTATCTCCCTTAATTTGTACAATGACATGAAGTGGAATCTTCCTCCCAATCCTGCACAACAGAGACAGGTTGAATTTAGTACCCTTAGCTTGTCATAGCTTTGAAGACAAAGGATGCTTTCCACAGGGCAGCCTTCAAGTCTGTGCAAGCATCAACAGAGAGTTCACCACTATTGTCACTACAATGATTATCAAGAGAAGATAATTAGTATGACAGCTTTTCAAAGTGCTGCCCAATTTCCACAGGTTATATAAACATGGACAGTAGGAGCATCTTCTGATAAATTGTCTCTTGTTCAACACTAAGCATTAACTGAGTAGATGCATATTTACTCTTTGCTGAAGTTACAAAGCAGAGTGGTGATTTTTTTATATATACCACAATGCAGCAACAATCTTGTCATTTGTCTCTGGATTAAAAAAAAAAAAAAAAAAAAAAAAAAAAGGCAGAGCCCTGTCTGATGCAAACAGGGCTCTTCTTGTTTCCAGAGAAACCACACAAGGGATCTAATTCCTGGTCTGTTGTCCAGCATAGAGAAGCTGCATTGCATTACTTAATGGAAGAAGGGTCTTAACTCCTGAGTTTAGTAGGTTGGTTTAGCTGGTTTTGGTTTTCTGGGGTCTTTTTGTCTGTTTTGGTTTGGTTTTGGTTTTGGTTTTGGTTTTTTTCTCTACAGGCATCCATTAGTGATATTCTGTAGTTGTAAGGATGAATTCAGTTTCTGGAAATTCTGCATCCCAGGCACAATCTGCTCCAAGGTCTCAGTCTAACCTGTGGCTATTTCAGACTGTAGACCAAAGTCATGTCTCAGCAGAGATTCTTGATGATTATGGATTCCAATAGCAAACAACTGGCTCAAAGTCTTTGACTTTATTCAAATACATTTTTAGGAAAATATCTAAATATAAGGTATCTCAGTGGACAGGGTGAGTACAAGAATAATGTTAGACAAGTGAAAAAATAAAAAGGAGTTGCTTTTCTTCTTTGAAATTATCTTGCAAAAACAGCAACAAATCAAAAGGAGTGGTTATTTCTCCTTTCATATTTGTTTTTTTCTTCTTTCAGATTATAATTTGTAACCCTCTGACTTGCTGTCGTAGAGATGTGTGCCATTCATTGGGTAGAGAAGCCCAGATCAATGAATTTGGCCTTGTCAGCAGCCTCTGGTAGGCTGGTGCTCCATCAAAGAGCAGATTTAAGTGAAAGAGAGAGCTGGGTGCCAGAGACAGGTATCTGACCAGACTCAGCCAGGAACTAAATGAATGGATTGGGAGAAGCTGGGGTGACCTACCCAGCTTTGCAGCAGTGTAAAAACACAGGAAAAAAACACAGCCTCCAACCCATATTGTGAAACAGAAGAGGAAGTCATCAGAGAGGGTTGGTTTCAGTATTGCCCTTAAACCTCTCCCCACTGGCAGCTCTGCCAAAGTTTTTTTAAACCTCAGGGAAGACATTTTTTCTTATTCGAATAGTGGCAGTGGAAAGAGAAAAATGACAGGAATAACAAGTGAATGCAAAAATATTTGAAGGCCAAACCCAGTTAAGGAAAAAGTAGTGAATCACATAACTGAATAGGCTTTCACAAAATATCAGCCTTCTTCAATCAGTAGAAACTCCAGAAGGAAATATTTGTAATTTGTGTCTCTCATGCGTGCATGTGTGTATGTGTGGGTGTGATAGAGAAAGAAAGGAGGAAAAATAATCCAATAAAACATTTATTTTTCAGCAATGCTTATTTTCCTCTTCTTTGAAAAAGAGTTCCAGTCTCTGTCAGCTCTGATAGAAAGCAGGTGTCAGCAGAGCTGAGTTCCTCATCCAGCAGCCATCCCTGGCACCCCCACAACCACCTGCAGCACCCTTCACCCCACAGCAGCACCATCTCTCATCTTCCTTCAAAGGGCACACTCCAGACTCCAGGCTCCATCGTGAGATAAAGAAGCACAGAGTCATCGATAGAAATCCAGGCTGTTTCTGAAATAAATTAGTTCATTTCTGCTGTTGGGTCTTAGGAGGTTGAAAACTATTTCAAGGTGGCATAAGTCACTTCCTCAACTCCATTTGTTCTCTTGGTCTGACTGTCTAACTTTCTTGTTATCTACATCTCGATTTTATCCCCAAAAAGTTTCTGATGCACTATCAGAAGTGAATGTTACAGCTAGGTCTCAGCTTCACCTAAAGAGCCTAGCTTTTTAAATTTTTTTTTTGTTTTATGAGACAGGACACAACTTATAACAAACCTCACTTTTTTTTTTCTTTTTTCTTTTTTTTTCTTCTGTAACTTTTTTTTCTCTAAATTAATTCACTGGCAGTACAATGAGTCACAATCCCACCCCAGAAAGGAAAGTGGCCTCTGCAGCTGAATCACCACCAGCAGGACTTTCCTCCTGGAGTCTCTCCCTGTTCTGCACTGACAGGTGAAATCTAGAGAGTTGGGAGCTTCCAAAGCAGCATGAGCTGAATGACAGGTATCACTGACAGACCCTCTTACCCCTCAAGACCTTTGCTACCACAAAACATAGCTGCTGTGTCTGCACAGGGGCCTGGGAGGGAAGTAACTAAGAAAAAAATTCTTACACTGACAAAACTTCTGTCTTTTTTGTCAATTCACTTCCCTTGGTTTTCTGTTGTTCTCAGTTTTGTTTGTAATAAATATCAAAGTCATTGTCATATAAAATTTTGTCTGTATCTAGCTTCTTGTAGATTTCTTAGAGATGCTTGTGGCTCTATTATCTAAACAGCTTTGAGAACCTCATCCTATGGACCAATAGGAGGTCAAAAATTTGATATCACTGGGAGAAATATGCAAATAATTTTAGATTTCCCCCAAAACGTCAGTGAGTGGGAGTGAAGAGTGCCTGAAAACAACAGGCTGGTTTTTAAATTAATGACATTTTATCATTGCAAATGACAGCCTTTCCACCCACAATATTTGGTGGCTATGGCTTATTCTCCTAAATATAGTCCAATATAAAGTCCTTTTTCTCCTAGATAAAAAAAAAAAAAAATCCTAAAACACAAATATTGACTGGGTGGATAATGGATTGTGAGCAGTCCTGAGAAGGACCTGGGGGTGTTGATTGTCGAGAAGCTCAGCATGACCTGACCATGCACAGACAGCCAACAGTGTCCTGGACTGAATCAAAAGAAATGTGACAAGCAGCTGAGGGAGGTGATTCTCCCCCTCTACTCTGCTCCTGTGAGATCTCACTCGTGTCCTGTACCCCACTCTGGGGCTCCCACCATAAGAAGGACAAGGACCTGTGGGAGTGAGTGCAGAGGAGGGCCATGAAGATGCAAAGAGGACTGGAGCACCTCTCCTACGAAAACTGGCTGAGAAAGTTGTGGTTGTTCAACACGGAGAAGAGATGTTTTCAGGGAGATCTTATAGCACCTTCCAGTACCTGAAGGCAGCTACAAGTGAGCTGGAGAGGGACTTTTTACAAGGCCACATGGTGATAGAACAAGGGACAATGGCTGTAAACTGAAATACAGTAGATTTGAATTACATTGAGAAAAGAAATTTTTTAGTGTGACAGTGGTGAGGTCCTAGAACAGGTTACCCAGAGGAGTTATGGATGCCTCATCCCTGCAAGTGCTCAGGACCAGGCTGGATGGGGCTTTAAGCAATCTGGACCAGTGGAAGTTGTCCCTACCTGTGGCACAGGGTTGGAACTAGATAACTTTATAGTCCCCTTCAACCCAAACAATTCAATGATTCTGAGACAGATGTTCTTCATGAGAAAAAAAGAACAGTAAAGAGAGATTCATTGTATAGAAGAGGCTGGTCCAGGATGTAGAAGTCAGATTCCTTCACTGGATATCACTTCAGCCAATGGTGTAATAGCTATGATAAGCAAGGAAATTTTCACAGCTCAGTCTCCAGATCTTTCTAGCCTGTGTGCCAAGGGTCATCACCTGCATGGTGGTCTTCATCACATGGACTGGAATAACTAAGAGGTGTCAGATAAGACTGGAATAAATGGGGATCTTGTTAGAAGAAATCCCTTACCACTGTCCATCTTGCCCTGAGGGTAACAATAAGTTACAACCATTAATTTTTAATATCTTAATCACTGACGCATGATGCCCATGCTTTGCAATTACATCATCCATCTTCTCCTTTAGAATATCCCTTGCTCAAAAAGACTTCATGCCATTCTGAAGACCAGCACAACCAGTGATGGGATGCATTGACAGAGATGAAAAAGGGAGATGACTCTGTGCTTGGCTGTCTGGGTCTAGTGTTTTGGGTCAAACATTTCCCAGCTATTGGAGACATGATCAAAATGACAAAATGTCCAGGAATCCTTGGTGTTATGGCTGACACTCCACATCCTGCCTGCTGCCACACAAATGCACACTGTCATTAGAGACATGAACTCAGGAGCAAAAGCAGGGGTAAGGCATTTAGAATCTCCTGGCTTTTGTCAGTTTGCATCAAATCTTTCCTTTCACTGGCAATATTTAAATGAAATGTAGACTTATCTATTTTTGCACTGAATTTCTTGCTGGTTCTTAAAGCAAAATCAAACCATTCATGGAAGGTTATGAAACATGCAATGCTTTCCCAGGAGATAGCCCATTCTCTCTAGGAATATCTTGTTTTGGCTCTTGCAAATGCATATTTTAGATCCACTTATACATGTATTTATGCATTTTTTAAAAGCTTCCTTTTTGGTCTATTAAATACATTTTCTGGGTCAGGCTGTATCTTCGTAGCCCCACTCTGCAGCAATCAGGTTGGATCTCAAGTAGCATTTCATTCCTATATCTGTGTTTCCTAGCAATCTGTGATATCAAACATTCCGCTTTGAGATGTCACAGCAGGATTGAGTCAACATTTGTTTAAAGCCACTGGAAGTAGTTCTGACAATTAGTAGAAACAGCAAAAGAAATTCCGTCAGGCACACAAAGAGCCAGCAAGCAGGAAGCATACAGTAAATTTGTCATGCAAGCGTGGTGAACTTTAAAGCATTTCCCACTGTGAAAGCTCTGTCTTCTTTAGTTAAATTAGAGAGAATCAGCTTGACACTTTGATTAATATGAACATGAAGGGGCTTTAAAATAATTAGCAACTCTGCACCTCACTCCACCTCTTGCATTTGAGGTCTCGGAGAACTTCAGGAACAGTCAGTCATGTCTGGTAGTGATGCTGCTACCAGTTCATCCTCATTTCAGAGGTAGGATTCTTGGGGTACAAAGGATGTGGTGTGACCAACCAAGGTTGCAGGAGCCATGGGGAGATTCTCAGGGACCCAGGGATATATAACTAATTGGCTGTTGCTCTTCAGACTCCTTGCAAATGAATCTTTTTTTATTTCCCAATATAGTTTTTAAATAAGACTATTCACTTTAGGGACCAGAACACAGTTTTCCTTCTATCATTATTTGTCCAGACAATGTCAGAGAACTGCACCTTTTCACCCATTTTTCTTCATCTGTTGAATGACAATGAGTCACTTGGCTTTCCTCAAAAATTGCCTGTTGTTATCTCTGAAAAATTAGAGTTCATCACACCATCAAGATTCCATTTTTGCTTTTCTCCATCATAAAGACATGCTGGAATTTATTTAAAATTACTGTTTCAGCATTTCTTTGTAAATGCAAGGGGCTCATATAATGTTGCCCTCACAAACAGAGCTGGGGAGGGGAATGATGATATTACACTGCCAAAATTCTCCTTCTCTGCAGCACTTTACAAGGCCACGGTGCCTTTTTTTACTTTCTTCCATGATACTTTCGCAGCATGGGATGCAGATGCTGTATTTACATAATACCTGAGCAAGAGCTTTGGTTGCCCTTCAGAAAGGAAGAGGCAGAGGAAAAGACAGAGGAGGGACAGAGCTGAAAGATCACCCCTTTTTCTGTGAGGAAGGCAAACCTGATTTTGCCCTTCCATGCTGCACTGAGGGCATAACTCTCACTATCCTCACGTAGCTTCCAGCCCAGCACACAGCAGACACTCCTTTCCTTTGTTTGCTAGCGGTAACACTTCCAGGCAGCTGTGGGAAAGACAGAGGGGTCTGCAGCAGAGGCAGCAGCACCTCTGCACAGCCAGCTGCTGACCCTTAGGAACAAGAGTGTTTGTGCAGTGCCTGTTGGAAAGCCAGAGCTCAAAGAGATTTGGGGAGGCTGTGAAGGCACAGATGATGGCCTTAACTGCTCTGATGTTTGGCTCATAGGACTGGGTATTTTGCTTTGTATTGTACCCTGGGATCACTGAAGTACCTGCTGGCAACCACTTCCTCCTCTGTGCCTGACAGAGGAGACATGCTGCTCTATTGTGGCCCTTTCATTTGTTCTTGGGTGTTTGGCTCTCCAAACCAAAAGTAAAAGCCCGTTGTACCCTTAAATAATCATCTTATACTTTCTTTATTGAATATCTTACTACAGACAGAAGAAGAAAATTTTCAGGAATTGCTTAAAAGCATCCTGGCAATGAAATACAGCTTTGTTTTTCTTTGCATTCTTCAGACAAAGTGTTTGCAGTTTTGTGTGTTATACTTACAGACATAAATAAATATACAGACCATCCTGTAAAATTAAGAGAGGGATTTGAAGCCTCATACTACTCACAGGTATCAGAATCACTCATGATAATATCTGAGGAAGAAAAAAAATGTAGACAGAAAGGGGAAAAAATATATGGCTACAATATAGGTTAGCATTCCACTTCTGAAAGTAATCCTACTGAATTCCAGCAGTGTGCTATTCAATAAGAGTGGGGGTAAGAAAATATGCCTTGGAAGAGCAGCAGAAGGGTGCAGACGCACAAAACACAGAGTGGTCTGGAGTTGATCAATAGGTAGAAGCTGTGAAATGGATCCCCAGAGAGTGCAAACTTTGTTGGATACTCTGTCACAATAAATGATCTTAGTCCAAAGACCCTCTTGCTGCCCGTGTAAATAGGAGGTTGGTGTTGGTGGTAAGAGCTTTCATTTTCAGATGTATGTCCTCCCTGTTGTGTCAAGAAAGAGAAAACCTGGTCACAGACTAATTTGTTATCATTTTCCCAAGATGTTAACTTTAACTTGTGGAAGGGTTTTGGTAGCCTTGGGATCGTGTCTGCTCTGCCTCAGGAAGAGACGCAATGATAACACAAGAATGCAGTACAGAACTCACCAATATCTGTGTGAATTCCAGATCAGAAGAGAATAGGAATCTCAGTAGAATACCCACCAAACCTGAAGGTTGTATATCCTGAGACAGATCCTCTGCCTTCTGCCTCTTTACAGTATCAGAAGGAAGCTGCATCCTGACATTCAGGCGCAGGGTTGATGCTGTTTGCACTCCGTGCTCCAGCTCAACACTTCATCAGACTGAACCAGCCCACAGTAATCCTGCTCAAAGTACTGCCTTCTCCCATCTCCTCCTGCATTGGTGGTGGACTTAGAAAAAAGTATTTTATGAGGTTTCATCCTTCCCATTGTGTGTAGGTTATTGTGGATAACCTGGCATGCACATGGAGCTCAACAGAGCTGTGCATATCGAAGCTCACAGGCAGGTGGTGTGGGAGAAACCAGTGCACTGCTGTCCTGCAGTATCCAGTGTGCATCCATTTTATTATTTCCCTTTAAGGTGAAGAAATGTACCTCCCCTGATTTCCTGTCCTCTCTCTCCCCATCCATTCAACTCATCAGCATGTGCATAAGAAATAAATCCAGAAATGCCCTGCTCTTGTGCAGGCCTGAGTCCTGTTGCTCCTGCTTGTCCAGCCATCCCTCAGGGAGGAGGGTTTGTTGTGTGGCAATGACAGCTGCCAAGTTTGCCAGTGTCATTGGGTTTACATATTCAATGATGACCCACCTTTACCAACAACGTGGCTGACACCTTAGCCCCAGAGGTCCCAGAATCAGGGACAGACTCCACAGCTCTTTGGCTTCCCTCAGGACAGCTCCTGGGGCTGCAGTGTTCACTTCAGCATCTACAAACTTTCCAGCACCCAGGATCACTATAAGAGAGTGGTCAGAGTGGCCAAGACTTCTGGCTTCATTCATTTTTTCCGATAAAGTTATTCAAATGCTACTGTGACAGAGCTTCCCTGCAGTCATTTAATTCCTTCTAAGGCAAATAACCTTAGTGCTCATCTCCCTTCATTGCTGAATACTCTCCAGAGCTGTTACAAGTGCCTGAAAGGCATTTCTCCATCTAAATAATTCGACACAGAACTTCTGCAAGTGGTGTCTAGATGGCTCACAGAAGGGGAGTCCTATGTTTGTCATCTGTAGGACTTCTCATGCTTTTTCAAAACCTGTGTCTATAGATTTCTTCTGAAATCACTGCTTTGGGAAAAAATGAGAGGGTGTTATTGGTTTGCTCAGAGAACAATTGCTGATCTGTTATTTGTCTCACTTGTATTTCAAACCCATATGAAAAGAAATGGGGGTTTGCTGGACTGTTTGTAGCAGGGCTGAGAGCCATGCTGACACAGGCTGTGGTCAGAGCTGACCCTCCCAGGGGGCAGCTGCAAGCACTGTCTATGAACCGTGGAGACCATATGGTTTTTCCTCACTCAGATTTTTTTTTTTTTTTTTTCCCCTAGAGTCACGCTCAAGTTCACCAGAGAAAGTCATTGCAGGGTTAGCTGATCTGCATCTACCTTTTCAGGTCTGGAAAGTAGGTGTCCATCTGCAAAGCCTTTCAATTATCAGTTTATGTATCAAGCTCAAGGGCCAGTCCATGCATAAAGCTTGCTGACTTATTTTCGGAGCAGTGCATTGTCCAGATTGACTGCCTGGAAATCACTACTAGACTTTTCATTTCTTTATGTCTTTCAGTCCTGTTCTTTTTTTGTCCATTTTTTTCTTTTCTCCTGTCTGGATCCTGTGATTCTGCAATTCATTAAGGTTACTTTCCCCATGATATTGGTTCCTTTAGCAGCTTTTACCTGAGAAATCTGTCATTTATTTTTTTTAAATATCCTTTCTGAGTTTTCTTATTTCACCAAAATATAGGCAGCCTTCTAGTGGAAGGTCAAATATAGTGGCAATGCTAAGTGGCACAAAAAGTATAAAATTATTGAAAAGAAAAAAAGAAAACAAAATGGAACTTTTCCACAAGAAATGCATGTCTCCTAAAACACACTATTACCACCGCTGAACACTACCTAGACAGCTAAGAAGAGGGAACTTTAGACCTTCCTCCAAATGAAAATAACTCCTTTTTGGTGACAAAATTACATTTTCTCCTAATTGTATGGTTTTGTTTTAAGCAGAAACAGAAGCAACAGTAAACATCTATCAAAAGCAGCTTAATTAAAATGTTAAATACCCTTCCATAGAGAAATCTTCTTTCCCAGCAATAAAACCTCACTGCAGAGTTAATTATTAAAAGTAATGTATTTGCTTCTCTATGTCTGTATATAAGAGATTAACATATTAATGGCAATGTAATTATGTTATAAAACTCCTTTTTTATTTGCACTGGGTTTCAAGATGCAATGTTTCAATGTCATCTGATATTTGTCTTCCTTTATAACCTCAAGCATGCAGGGCACATCTTTTAATGATGATGATTATCATGGTAAAATAGGAGTTTTTAATGTCACAAACAGATTTTTTTTTTCTCCCTGCATTTTCTCTTAAGGTATTGTGCTCATCTTTTTGAATACTTAGAGCGTGTTTTCTTGTGATTCTTGGTCTATAAATCTTTGTTTGCTGGCAAACGATCTGAATAAGAGAATGAGAAGTCTTTCCTTTCTCATCGTAGGTGTAAATCTTATTCCTCCCTTTACCAGAGGTGGTGCTATGACTTTTGTGGTCTCAGTTCACACTACCCAAAACGTTTGTCCACAGCACTGAAGTCAACCCATGCAGCACATGCCTTAGCACTCATGTCACAGCCACAAAAAATCCTGGTTCCTGTTGACAGAATGACTCGGTGCTTTAGTCATGATAATCATGATAACACCCCTGCAACACAGTGAGGCTTAGTGTGCAGCTTTCCCTGCTGCTGCATCCCTTCCATGCTCAGTCAGGAGAGTCCATGGGCTGCCCCCTCTGATCAGCACAGCCATGCAGGCCAGTTGTCCACATCACAGAGACATTCAGACTGTGCCAGCAGTATGGTTCTGGTCTGTGGTCCCACACAGAAACCAGAGACCACTGACCTGCAAAACAGTGGTATCTCAACTCTGTGGAGGACCGGCTGCTGGTTGCTGCTTCCCTGATACAATGAACTGCTGGCTTGCCTTGAGGCAAGAAGTCAATATATAGATGTATTTTTAATATGTCCAGAAGTACTTGGCCTCAGTTGCTGCTGAGTTCTGGGCTCAGCTGGATCAGGAACCTGGACTGTCTCTGTTTATATGAGAGGCAGTGGTCTCCACTTCTGCATGTTGTGCAGGATCTCAGGGAATCTAGTGGAAGCCCTTGACCAGTTACTATGCCTTTGGAAATGACAGCAAGAGACCTGTGAGCTGGAGCCCACAGCTCCAGCTAACCCAAGCTGCAATTCCGCATTACTGACCACATCCACAAATTGTCCATGTCTCTGGATGGCCTTTGGTGGGAAGAGTCTTAATATTCATACTTCCCAAACCATCTTGCTCATGTTTTATTGGATCCCTGGTGCCTGAGGGAAGAGAACAGAACACTATTACATAAAAATTATTTGATAGTTAAAATGCCAGTAAATTTATCCATTAAAAATATCTTATTTTCAGCTATCAACTGTTGAGCTGTGTAAAAGCATCTCCACTGAGAAAAAAGCAGACATGAAATTTCAAAAATAATTATTAGGCTTTGGTGGTAATGTAAGATCACAGGTAACTCTCTCTACCATGTGTCTGAATACTTTGGAGGAAAGAGTCTTCTTTACTCTTAAAGAAATTCTAGGTCCAGTGTCTCTTAACAAAGTCCTGATGTCTTTCTCTTTCCCTTCATGTCTAAACCTTCCTTTCTCTCTAAGCCTTCCACTTTTTTCTCTAGATCTGCAGCAATATGTTCTCCCATAAAGGTCTTGTCTCAGTTGTAGATCCTGATTTTCTTTCCTGGCAAACCCATCAGAGTGTGCTATTCCTGCTAAGACAGAAGGATTGAAGAGGAACAGTATATTCTTCTTCAGTGCAAGTATGAAATTGATTTGTTACTCTGTTCTGTTAAAGTGGATTTTCTTCTTTCTTACAATAAGAAAACTTTTACAACCTAAGTGCTTCAGGTGGGGGAGGGGGGTCAAATCCATTGGAACAAAATGTAGGAAGTCATCACATCTATGTGAAACATTTCTCTCTTTCACCCATCTCACTTGTCCTTCCAGATGCACTCATCTGATTCATTCTGAAATTATTTCTCTGTAATCATTCAACACTTTTGAGAAACATCAGCAGTAATTTTCCTCTATAACCTTGCATTACTTCTGCATGCCTTCAGCTTCCCATTATCAGAAGGAGCTCTTTCTTGTCTGTTTAAAATCCTTTCCTATGAAAACTCTTTTTTTTTTTCTCTCTCTCCTGGGAATCCCAAGACAGTCCATTCATCTCCCTCCAGATGAACTGATCTCCAAGAGAAGAAAGAACACATTGGACAGGCTCAGCTGCAGGAGGAGCCCAGGAACCACTTTCATGTCACATAAGTGGGTCTGCATGCCTGGCAGAGGACAATACTGGATCAGAACTGGGTGGTGATGTGAGGCTACAGCCCTTGGCACAGTAAACCTCAGATTGATGGGCAAACACATATTTTAAACACAGATCTTCATAAGTTGTGGGAAATCCTGTCAATGTGTATAAAATTGGTTTTACACAGATTGAGAGCAGCAGATTAAATAGCTAGAAGAAGAGGATCAGAGGGATGAGCAAGTGCATAACACATTGGTACATCACAGGGAACAAGACATGGATTTGGGCAAAAGGCAAGCAGGAGGAAATCACAAGAAGCATATGCACCCTCTCAGTCAAAATTTCATCTCAGTCAATAGGAAAAACAGTTCCTCTTATTCAAGACAGCTTTGGAGCCAGTCCAAGCCCTCTCAAATGTGAGTTTAACAGGGCAAAGACAAGATGGAAAATAGAAAATAGACTAGTGTGAAGGGACTGAAATGAAACAGGATGTGCAGTGCAAATGATTCCTTCTGGCCTCTTCCTACCCCACAGCGGAGAGAAGCCTTGGAGGCAATTACTGTTTCCACTTTCCCATAATACAGATCTTTTCTTGCAATTTTATCTTCAAGGAAAATGATTTCTCTAATCACCCTGCTGGGTACCATCATATCTCATTTCCCCCAGAACACTGATGGACAAAGGCTGCAGCAGCACTCAGCCTTCCCCNCCCCCAGCCAGCCTTTCCCCCTCTTTTTTTTTTTTTTTTTTTTTTTTTTTTTGGGATGAAAATGATGGACACATCTCCCATCCTGCAGGGATCCCAGATTTGGCTTTCTCTTTAGTTTTTTTAAGGCCTTGCTTGCCCTGTGTGAGAAATTCCCTGGTATTGTTACCTTGCTTGAGTGGAGGAGAGGTTCATGGTGGGACAGAGAGGCTGGGTAAGAGGAAACCCCTGTAGTTTGCTTCATTTTCAGCACTTCATTGCTCAGGCTCTTTAACATTAGAGATGCCCAAAATAGCCTCAGTCACTGGAGCCCAATCTTTTCTTTTGGTTGACTTTGCCTGAAATAGGAATTCATTAAGTATGGAGAGAGTACAGCTAGAAGGTCCTAGGGAGGATGGAGACAATCATGCAACTCCAAACTAAATTCAAATATCAGGTGGCTTTAGCATCATGCAAAAGAATTCCATTAAACCTGTCAATCAGAAACATACATGAATTTTTAGGGGATAGAGGGAGCCATTGGCAGTTCAGAAGAGTCCTTGGATTTCAAAATGAACTCTCTTCAGGAAAAATGATTGCTCTAAGATCCCCCTTGGGAGAAATAGCTTCTCATTTCTGTCTCCTAAAAACAGTCATATTAATAGAATTTGTCATGGAATGAACATTCAAACTTCCCCCATTGAATTATCACTTCCTTAATCTGCTTTATTAGTTTAATGAGGTTTTTAAAAATTAAAAATGCTTTTTAACTGCGTGTACACACAGCCTTCACATAGTTACATAAATTTTTACTGTGTATTTTTTATAAACTTCTTACTTTAGGGAAAGGTGTTCTATTTATTTGTATTTTGACTGTAAAAATTGTGTGATAAAAATATAGGGTATGTTCTCTGCAGAAAGATAATCAGGCTCCTATGAGGTCCAGGGCTCACTGGGCATGCCTGCTGCCTCTGCCTTTGATGAGGAGTTTGGAGAACGTGTGTCAGATGGTATCTTTGGGGGCCAGTCACAGCTCCTACCAAGGTCCACTTTCCTTCTCTCTCCACCTTTAAAGGACAATCACCCACATTTCAAAAGTCTTTCCACAAACTGTCCTGGGGAGCAGAGAGTGGCACCTGGCAAGTTCCCCCTTCTCCTCCAAAAGATTGGTTTCTCTTCCCTCTGGTGACAGTCAAAAACATATCCTTCTGCATGGGCCAAAGTTCCTCTGGCAGCAAATGAAGCATTGACAATAAATACTTGTGAGGTCCTACAGTGAACAATTAGTATTCCAAACATGAAATTAATTTGTCCTGCGAATATAGGAACATTGTAATTTAGTTCACTTTTATTTTATTGTCAGATACAATTCATTTTATACATGATTTTATGGTTGGATAAGATTCATTAGAAATTTTCCCCAAACTGCCTCTATTAAATGAAAGAGTGGGGGCAAGATCCTTTCTCTTCTTTTCACTGCAAATGTTGTGCTGTCTTTTCTCCTGCAAATGAGCCTTAACTCTAATCTATCCACACACAATGCTTGGCTCTGTAGCTTTAGATTTTTTTCATTTTCATTTTTTACTGCTGAAGAAGATATTTTTCTAAAGATAGTCAAATAAAGACTTAAAAAAAAAAAAAAAAAAAAAAAAAAAAAAAAAAAAAAAACAGACAACAGCCCGGGCACACGNCCCAGGCTGCTCAGCTATGGGATGAATAGACAGTCTTTCTTCTTTTACGTCAGATTTTCAAAACTTGCCTTGAAGTTAGTTTTATTCAATTCTGTCCATTGTCCCTGTCTAAATACAGGGCAGTCATTGAACAGTAAATGTGTGGAGACTTCATCTATTTTGGAGGATCTACATAAGCAAGAAAGTACCAACAGTCAGACACTCCTCAAATGCTCAGGCATGACTTTGCTCAGTCAAATTTGCTCCATATTGAGACAGACAGTAAAAATGCATCACTCTTTTCTATGGGAAGGATAAAAAGTGCTGTGGAAGACATATTCCAGCCCCCTGCTCAGGTGAAGTGCCTCAGCAATGTGTCTTTGTCATCAGTCCCTCTTCACCTACCATTCTCTGCCAGGACAAAGATCATCCCTTCAATTTGTATATTTGCTAATTCACTTTCGTGCACTGTTGTAATTTTTTTCCTTTGTTTGCTTGCCTGCTTTAACTGTCAAAAAAGTCTTCTATTAATAATATATTAGTAATTTACTCTCCAATCTCTTGCCAGAAAAGGGAGAAAAGAAAACATTCCCCACACACAGGATGCTGTGCCCAACAAATAAATAAATAAATGAAAAATGACTGCGTCAACCATTTCTGAAAGTCAATGTGCCTTAAAGGCATTTGAAATTCTTTATTGCTCCTCTGCCTGAGCCAGGCAGCCTGAAGTGCAGCCTTGGCTGGGGTCTGTGCTCAGACTACATTCACAAAGTGAGGGTTTAAGGAGCAGGAGTAGGCAGGTCCCAGTCCAGATGTGGGGACAGGAACCCTCACAGCAGGGACAGGGCTGGCTGTGGAGCGGCTGCTGCAGAGGTGTACACCCCTAGAGGTCTGTGCTGGGCAGAGGGGGGACTGAACATCCCTGTTTAACAAGGAAATGACCCTGTGGTTAGAGCAAAATGAGCTTTGTGCTCCGTGATGCAAGTCCTCTGTGACTTTGAGAAAGTCATGTCAGCCTGCAACCATAAATATTTATAGATGTCCCAGATGTATTCAAGAGACTTAATGAATTGCAGCCAGGGGTGGGAGTGGTGGTGAAGGATGCTGCAAGCTGCATACCTCTGGGTTCTGCAGTGGGATTTCCTGATGACAAAGTAGTGCAGGAATGTGGAATGGTCATCTTGGCTCCCACTGCAACCGCCCAGCTCACTTCAGTCAGTGTCAGGCAGATGTCAAAATACCTGGAGGGATCTGAGCTTAGTCTGACTCCTTTTTGAGTCACCTGGGATGGTGATTTGAGCTGTGCAAGTGTCACAACAGACCTGACCTCTCTGGTACAGTCTGTGACAAGGCTGATGACACAGAAACGGCCAGCACCAGCATCACCCGAGACTTGTCGGGCAAGGCTGTGAGCAGTCTGCAATCCCTGGATCCAATATTTATAGTGGAGTGTATTTTTAGCATATAAGGAGGAAAAAAATTGGAGATGTCAATAAGTTTAGGTGTACACATCTGACCATGAACTGCTTAATTCACATTTTGGGTATGTGGCTCCCTGGTGAGAAACTTGAGTAGTTCAAAATGCGTGCTGAACTTCTTTCCTTCACTGACTCTTTCAACTTCAGTGTCTTTCTCCAAAGTAAATGTTTGCTTATTCACAATCAAACATAAAGAAATAAGCTTTTGTTGGCAAGTGAGATGTTATGCTGCCTTACTAAGAGTCTTTCAGTTCCAGAGAAAGTGAAGGATTTCAGTTGCAGGGCACGTGATATGGCACTCTGTTCCTTTGCCTACTCTTGGAATTTTTTACAGATTTGACGCAGTCAATAATTAGTGATATCAACACCATGGCTGAGGAACTGCTTTCTTGGGCAGCATCATAGAGGCTGAAATATAAATCCTGATAATTAAATGGCACAAACATCTTCTAGGAAGTGGTGAATTTTTCTATTGGGTATTCTGGGTCACTAAATTCAAAACAGAAAAACTCACTGGGGAAAGAAAAAAAAAGGAAAAAGGAAAAAGGAAAAAGGAAAAAGGAAAAAGGAAAAAGGAAAAAGGAAAAAGGAAAAAGGAAAAAGGAAAAAGGAAAAAGGAAAAAGGAAAAAGGAAAAAGGAAAAAGGAAAAAGGAAAAAGGAAAAAGGAAAAAGAAAAAGAAAAAAAAAAAGAAAAAAAAACAAGAAAAAAAACCAAATAGATAAAAATAGATATTATCAGGATTTCTCTTGTTCTGTTATTTTGGAGGCTTTTTCCAGACCTGAAAAATTTTCAAAGCATTTTCTAACAAACAAAGAACTACTTAGTCCTCATATGTATATTTGACTGGGCTGCTGAATTCAGATATTGTCATGTCATGACTTCAATTCTATTTGAAGAGGATGGGAAGGTTAAAAACTCACAGGTGTTCTCCTAGTTTTTTGGGGTTTTTTTTCGAGACCGTGTTCATTCAGTCAGCCTTGCTTTTGGAACATTCAGGCAGTTATCACTGATCAGTGGACCAAATCTACGCTGCACAGAAACATAGAGTGACTATGAAATGACTCTATGGCGTGACTAGAAATGACAGAGTAAAAAGGAAAAAGAAAAATGACACAGTAAAAGCAGAATATTGAGATATACTCTGGTTCTTATCCAGATGTAAGGGAAGGCCTCATCTGGAGCTGTGCTGGCGGAAGCTTTTCATAATAATCCTTTTCACTCTGTAATGACACATCTACAGCTACAGGAGCTACTGAAAGCTCATCTGCTCACTGCTATCAATAGCTAACCAGCTCTGTGGTGTTAATTCTATCACTTGCAGCAGTTGCAAAAAAAAACCCTCAAAGTCCTGCTGCCTGCAGAAATGTGCAGTCTTATTGAGCCAGAAGACCAGAAAATGTATAAGTGGCTAGGTAAAATTACAGGTCCCAAGTATATTGGACAGGGACATAAGTGTGTCTTGAGCACTTGTAATTCATCCTTTGGACCCTGAAGTTTACTAAGTGAGCATTTCAGCCTGCTACAGCCATGCCAGTCTTGTCTTCTTTTCTACCTAAAAATTACCTAAGGCAATGTGATTTTGTGTACTTTATCAATGAAAATGGTACCAGTGTTCAGTCCATCTGCAATACTTAGCTCACCTGTCTCTTTCTCTCTTTTAGAAAACTATTTTGACAACAATCTGTAGGAAAAGAGCATGATATTGGGATACTGAAGTTGATGCATAGTGATAAGACAATGGTCTGGGATATTACAGGGAGGAGAAATGGAGGAGGCTGCTGAAGTTGGACACTGATAGGAAATACTTGCCATGGTGCTGGTCACTAAAGGTTCTTCAGAACTTCAGTGTTTGTCTGATGGGCATGGAGAAAGACTCTTCCTGAACAGCTAGAAAAAAATATTTAAAGAAAAGTACATCACATGCATCAAGGCATGAGCTCAATGATGCACCAAGGTGTTATTTAAGGGATTTGGGGCTTTTTTTTTTGAAGTATGTTGGTGATTTTCAGCAACATGACTGAGTTTTCTGTGCTTATGTTCAGGCATACATGCACGACAAGTTTATGTTGTTTTATGTTAGGGTTTTAGTATACCTTTATGTATTTTGACATTTCTATGCTTTGATTTTATTACCATACAGGATAAAATGGACTAGACAAGGCCATTTCCATAAGCCATTTAATAAATCACTGCAGCAAAGGTGGGCAATTTAATGACCAATTCCAGATGCTGAACCATGAGCTTAAACACATTAGCCGTGTCTCATTATATGTAAAACAAACACATCAAGTTAAACACCCTGAGTGGTAAATATATACATTCATATATTATTTACCAACAGTGTGAAAATACAAAGCTCTGCTCTGGAAAAAGAGGGAGGTGGAGCACTAAGGCAGGTTTGGTGTTGGGAAGGTCATCAGTTTGCTGAGGACTGTGTACTTGGAATGAGGCAGGCCTGTGAGTGCTCAGTGTTTAAGAAGTTCCACTAAGGGGGTGCAGAAAATCGTAAGGAGTTGTAGAGGGCCAGCAGAAGCTGCAGAGCAGCAGGTGTTGGGGGGGACAAAACTGAGTCCACAGTGCACTTTTCAAGCCAGGAATCATCAGCTGTTTTTCCTTGGATTATAATATTCCATTACAGCAATCAGGTGACTGTGTTTGTGCCTCCTACCCTCCCACACAGCAGGGAGCATTTGGAGTATGTGACAGAAATATGTCATTATCCCCAGCTGCACCACCTAAAGACGGACATCAAATTAGATTTTCCATTAGAGACAAAAGCCAGTATTGTCCCCCAGAATGCTTCTTCCATATTGCAATGAACACAACATTGCCTCAGATCAAAACTTACTTCCAAAAACACTCTGCTCACTGAGGCATTTTTTAACACGTTACAGGGTCCAGCATGTTTATAGTTTTCTTCAGCATTTCAGTGAAATAAATACCACAGATGTAACTTAACAAGCAAGTTCCTGTATTTTCTGCCGCTGTATGTTTGTTCTGCTTTTGTTTTGGGGGGTGCTGAGATTGCTTTTTCTTTTACTCCTTATTCACATGAAAATCATGTTACTTGAATTTTATCCTAACATATATAAAGGCTGAATCATTTGTGTCTCCACCTAGGTTTTTCTTTGCAGATGAGTAGGTAAAGTAGAATTGTTTAGGATCTAGATGTTCAACTCTATGTAAAATAGAGTAATATTTTTTTCTCTTACAAAAAACACCTTAAGTTTTGTAAAGACTGTGCAAGGTTCTCAAGAATGCTCCTTTCTGACCTTCCTGAAATGACAAAGCAGAGACAGATTTCAGTTTATGAATTTTATTTTAAATGCTAATTTTGAACAAAAGAAATCAAATTATTCTATTATTGTCATTACTAACACTGCCATCACCCACCTCTCTACCTCTGAAGTGCTTCATATCACATTTCTCAAAATGTTCCAGCAAAGACATGTGCCTTTTTAACCAAACGTACCAACCACAATAATTTTTTAAAAGAAGTGTGAGTGATTCCAGTAAGCTTTAAAATAATCCTGCAAATTAAGAATCTAATTGCAGGGGAAAAGGGCATCTGCATATCTGGGAGGTTTGGAGTTTTCTTTCTTTTTTTCATGACAACTATAAAAGAAATTTTGCAAGATCTTACCAGGAATAAATCAATGTGAGTCTGTAGAAAAGTGGTTGATGTCAAAATCTGTATAGTTAATTTTTATTCTGAGAGACAGGCTACTATGTTGCATGTACATCTAGTGTGAAGGGGCTCAGGGTGCTCCAGGTATATCAGTCAGCCTTTTCCTAGAGTTTGTGCCTCAGGACCTAGGTGAAATCACATCTCTGTATAGCAAGGATAGTACAGTAGCTGTACTTACAAGCACTGGTTGGTGTTATAGGAGGGATTAAAGTTTCATAGTTTAAAAATACTAATAACTCAGCTGAAGAATTTTCAAAAGGTTAATCTTAAAACCCTTTTTTTAACAGAAGATTTAAGTAAAAAAACAACCCTCTTGTGTTTGTTTGGGTGAGCTTCTGTGTAGTGTATATAATGCAAACCATGTCATTCTCATTGGAGAGTTGCATGTAAATGCAGGTACTAATAACTGCGCTTTTAATAACTGGAATAGGACTCTGAGATACATGACAAGGCAAAATTAAGGTGTCTTTTGAGGACAGGATAAGAAGAGCTCTTGAAAGCTTCAGGGCAATGAAGTGCTTTGTAGGACAGAGGGCGGGGTGGGTCACTGTAGCTCATACCTGTGGCCCAGAACAAGGCAGCTGAGAGGCAGACAAAGGTGAAGAGTGACACTTTTTCATGGGCTCAGATCAGCAAACAAACAAGCCATCTGCCATCCTCTCTCTCAGCTCTCCAGAGCCCTCACCTGGCTTTTGGCACCTGACCGAACAGAGATGTCTCCTCACCCCCAGCAGCCCAGCCAGAACCCTCAGCCTCTTCCCTCCTCAGCCCCCAGGCAGTGCCTACAGGACATGCACACACACACACACCATCGCTCCCCTGATCCCTTATTGTTCTTCCCTGGGTCAGCAGTAATGTCCCTGTGAAATATGAAAGCAGAGCAATGATTTCATAATGGCTGCTGATAAAAACTAATGAACCATCAAAGGTACCCAGCCACAATAGGCATGGGATATCAATGAGCTACTTAATGAAATTGAATTGCTAGACACTTAAAAGGCATCCTTTGTCATTCTGGCCTGCCTAAACTCATTTGACTACCTACAGTTGTTAGGCAGCCAGACAGCATGTGGATGTTTATATATTAACCCTGTGTTTGTTTTTCATCAGCTTACACTGCAAAGCAAACCAGGACAGGATGTTTTGAGTCTTGCTTACCCAGTTTTCATCTACTGCCAGTGGTACACTGAACTGATTGAAATTTGAAGAAAGAGATTATGCAAAGAAAACTGGATGATATAGGTTTGTGCCATGATTTTCCTTTTCATAGCACATCTGAGATAATTTCTCACCTCCCTCTCACAAACAACATCATGGAGAGTGAGGATGAGCTCTGGACTTAGGACACAGAATCTTAGGGAGGGAAGAAGTGGTTTTGTGAAAAACCAGGGAAAATCATGGTCATGAAGTTCGAAACAAACAGGAGCATTTCAAAGGAGCTCACAGCATGAGCACTGTGGATGTTTATTGTCAGTCCAAGGGTGTTGGTTTTTGCACCCATCATTATGGTATTGGAGTGGCCTCTCTGGAAAATGAAGAGCAATGGCAAAGCCACAGACAGACCGGAGACTCTTGGTCCTCCTTTTTAGGATCCAAATAGATTTCAGGATAAGGTTTGCAAACCTGCTATTCAATGGAAAGAGCCAATTAGATTGGAGACTGGAAATATAATTTTACTGGGGCAAAAATAAATTTCATGCAGAACTTCCTGTTCAATCTTTTTTTAAATCTCCTTTAGCCAACAGACATTTCTGAAGTAAACATATATTTTTTAAAAAATATTTCTGATAAATATCAATGTAAACGACTTTTGAAAATATCCCTTGGTTTTCATCCTTCAGTTCTCTTCAAAGTGAAGACAATAAAATAAATGGTTGAAGTTATATCCTCTACTTGTTTAATTTAATTGAAACCTTTCACTAAGCTTTTTTTTTTTTTTCCTGTGGACAAAATGAAAAATGAGAAAATCTGAGGAGAAATTTTGCAAATTAGATTTATTTCCAGAGACCAATGTGATCTTCAGAGCATAGCTTGAGCAAAGTCACTGGACCCCGATCTGTGTCTTCTGGACTTGTGAATTGGATCTAGCACTGTTTTCCTCAGGGAGGTGGCTGGGAGATGAAGAAGGCTTTGTGTTATGCCTCCAGATGCAGTGCAAAGCAGTCATTTTTAATACACATCATTCAAATGTTCCCCCCTCAAACTCCATTTGGTAGCAGTCACTCTGGGGAGAATGGTGTAATGGTGTATGTGGGTAAGACAGAGAGGGATTGCTGTGCTCCACTGCTAGAAACTGATTTTTCTTTTTTTTTCAGGATGTGTTCAAGTGGCTCATAAGCTCCATGTGCTAGAATGGGTTTTCCTCCCATTGAGAGTCCTGGGCCAGGGCACAAGCAGCTGAGGAGACCTGGACCTTCTTCACTGCCAATCTTGTGATAATTCCCAAAGCATTGCCTGCAAGGGAACTGTTACATGCTGCAGACCTCTGGGACACATCATGTTCTACACTCCTATTCCATGTTTGTCACAACTTTGCAAACTGCTCCTGCTCCTTTTTAAGCCTCTGACATCATGGGATTAGGCCTTTGGATGCCCATTCCATCACGAGCAATTTATCTCCATCAGCTCCATGCTTGCCCACTCTTGCAATTCCTACAAACTTTGTTCAGCTCTCCTTGAAATCAAGAAAAATCAGTCCCTGAATAGCAGAGAGCTTTCAAGGGGATATTTTTTGATGGATTTAGAAAAATATTGAGGCTTGCATGATCTCAGTGGCCTTTGAACAGCCATCAATCTCCCACCCGCCACGCAACATAATCATTTCCCTGTGTGAAATGCTTAGCCTACCATTTGTGAGGTTTTGATCAATTGAAGGTGAAGCATTCACACTGAATTTTGAAGAAAATGAATGAAGAGTGAAGGGAAGCATGCAGTTCAGCAGTGGCTGATGGTATGAGGGGCCACTGCCTTCTCCAGTGGCTGCAAAGTCAAATACCTCTACATTTATGTTTCTTGGACGCTTAAAATTAAGACATAGCTACAAAATGCTTTAGGCAGCTGTCAGTTTCTCCTTAGGCATCTAGGTCCTGAAGGACTTTCTGGTATTTTATTGAGTGAAAAAACACCCCATGTATTCAACCCCAAGTATCCTCTCAGCACCCACTTTGCACAGGAAAAGACAGATCCTTATTCAAAAAAAAGATTTTTTTTCTTTCTCCATAAAGAATAAAATGGTAAATTAAGACTAAAAAGAAAAAAAAAAAAGTTCAATTTGGATGCCAGCAATTTTAAAAATGCCAAAATATTTATTTTTAGAATATGTGAAGAGAAAATTCTCAACTTGTCATTTCACACAGCTATTTTTACAAATAGCAGAATGGTCTGAGAATTAAAGATTAAATAAAAATGCTAAATAGCTCCAAAAAGGGGCATAATTTATTTTTTTAAACATCATGTTGACTTCAAGAAAAACACATACTATGTTTTTTATTTTACCTAGACTATGTATTTTTTTTTTTTTCCATTTCAAACATCAAAGGAATAAAAACCACACAAACACAATACTTGCTGTCTTGTTCCAGTAGGTCCTCTCTTCCTGTTTATTATTCGTCCTTGGAACTGTTCTTCCCACCATCATCAGGATTCTCTGCATCCCCTTTACTCAAACCTCTCCAAACACTTTCTTTATCTAATCTATTTTAACCGCGTTGAAGAACCCTTCATGGTAATATCTCAGCACTGAAATCTAATCTAATCCATCAGCCAAGAGCCCAGTTGCTTTATAAACACTAATGGGCAGTCTCTGTTACCCTTTCCTCTGACTGAAATCGATTGCACTACTCAGCTCTGAATGAAGGTGTCAGAATCTGCCCCCCAGCTGGCAATACCTAATTCTTATCCTCATCTCACAACTGGGGAAACTGAGGCACTGTGAACTAAAGCTGCCCAGGGTCTCACAGCAGCTCATCTGAAAATGAGAAACCAGAAGTCCAAGCCTGCAGCCCCCAGTTCTCAGCAGCAGCAGTCAAACCAGAAATTGGCTTGTGCCTTAATGCATGCAATGCATTCTGGCCTGTGTTTTAATGCATGCAAGGCATTCAGACCTGTGCCTTCGGTAATAAAGGCTTAACTGTGAAATAAAACTCCGCCACCATCATGTTTACTTGTGCTTGACAGTAGGTGGCTGGCTGAATAGAAATTGCTTTCTTCAGATGGCCAAAAATAATAATAAAAAAATTACAGTTGATGAGGTTTGTCTCTGCCCTGAGTTACAAGGAGAGTGAGGTTATAAACCAGATTTCAGGCTGTGCTGGGCTGTATCTCTTGCTCTAGACAAGGCACCATTCTAGGAAAATAATTTCAGTTTGTTTAAAAAGAAAGAGAAATAGTAATAGTCATGATGAAAGTAATTGATTTTCAAAGAAGTCCTCAAGCAAATTTGATTTGTAGGAATATTGCTGGCATAGTTTCTGGGGTTTTCTCCTCAATTCAAATATAACAGACATATATGAAAATTAATATTTCTAGATATGTTTACATTTGATCCAAATTCTTCTTCTTAAGTTTCTTGTTTCTCCCTTTATTCCCAACCTGCTGTTGCAAAATTACATCTGTGTGTTACAGAGGGAAGCAGAGGAAGCACACAACGGTTCCAATCTTCATATATTGCACTTACATGATATCACACATTTAAGGAAGTAAAAAATGAAATTAAAAAATGGCAAAAGCAGATCAATTTTGTTATCTCAGCCTTTAGAGATGAGTAGGATTCAGATAGCAGGAAGAGCTGGAATTTGTCCACTGGTGACAAAATACTCCTCTGATTCTGTACAGTTATGTGTCTTTCCTCCTCACAAGACAGATGAGCTCTCACTGGTGGTTGGAGATGCTTGTTAAAGAGAAGGCACAGATTGGAGAATGGGATGGGTGGAGGGGAGGCTTGAACCACAACTCCCATGAGATAGTTGTGATAACATTTCAGAAAAGAAATGCCAGAGTGTGAAAAGCAAAACAACGCACTGTAAAAAAAAAATACATGTGGAACCTAAGACCAAATAAAATAAAGAAAGCAACCTTAAACACAGGAGCAAAAAACCCTGATGAGACAATGATTAAAAATATCATTGTCAAAATCAGATTAATGAGCATTATGTCTGCAGTGTTACCAAGCGCACAGCTGGATAGCTGATTGAAAGTAGAAAAAATGTCCTTGTCCCAAGTTTGCATATGCTGTGTGTCAGTCAGTTTCAGCCAAAGGCTGTAAAAGATATATTAGGATACTACCTGAATTTCTACACTGCCCTCTTGAATAGTTGATTTTCAGATTCAAGGGTAAGTGTCTTGGCAGCATGAATGTTGTTTTTTTTCATGGTAGTTGGCTTCTACCTGATGTGTTCAGAGCTCATTCACCCTTCTTTTGCACATCACTATAAGGAGTACTAAAAGCTAGGAACAGACAAGGACTTTCAGTCTCATACTTTGGGGTCTGAGTCTGGAGAACATTGGAAAACTGGCTCATTGTGATGAAATGGCAGGACTATTTTCTTTTGTTCTGCATCAAGGGAATATTTTAAAGTAGTAGAACTTGCTGGTGTTGAAATTTGCTACTTTTTTTTTTTCTCATTTGAGTCTGCTCATCTGAAAAAAAAAAGACAGGTTTATCAGGCCTGGGCATGGGATTCGTATATGGTATTGAGAAATGGAAGAAGGAACAAGTGGGAGAAGTAGAGCATTTCAGGATGCCTAGTACAGAGCTTACAGTAGCACATGGATCTCTTTTCAATACCTTTTTTTCTTTTCAGTTAAAGATTGTTGCAATTTAAAGACAAGAAGATACAATTTGACGTTCTTGTCTAACTTCTCACAGCCAGATAATTTCGACTAGCAAGACTTGCATCAAATCTCTTTCAGAGAGAGAGGTTTTCTGACCAGCTTTTAGGAGGAAGTTTTTACTCAGTTTGCTCTTTACCTGCATTCCCTGCCATTACCCAAATGAGCCCAGGGAAAATAATCTGTTGTGAGCAGTTATCACCATCAATAGGCTCAGTGTGTTACAGGAGACAGAGCTATATAAAGGGTTATACTAAAACTGCATTTAATAGAAGAAATGCCATCTTCTGGTATAAAGTGTTTCATTGTTCACACATTCATAGACTCAATAATGCTGTAATTGCTATTCACTGCAAATTAGCTTCTTGAATTTAGTTCATAGCACAGCTGAACTCATGCTGGAGACAATTTTTCTGCAAGCATAGACACCACCACCCCATTAGGAATCACAGCTGAAATCTGTTTGGGCTTATGCAGACAAACTAGAAGGGAAAAGGAGAGAGACAGAGAGAGAAGATACAGATCTGTAATTACAAGTGGCAGAAGGACATGGTTAAATTCATTGGGCAGCAATACCAGCAACACTAGCAGATATCTGCAGAATGTCTTGTCTGTAAACATTGTCTGAATTAATCACAAGGAGAGACAGTGTAATAATTGCATTTTATTAAAGCTGAACAAAAGACTGTGATACTGTTCTGAATAAATGAGCTAACTGTAATTTTTCCCTGCAATCTCAGCCATAGCCAAAGCATCTCATAAATTGTGCTGGAGAGAGGCAGATGATAGGGGAAGACCTGCAGAACCACCACATGAGCTCCTTAGGGAAACGGGTCTTGAGTGGCAACAATCCTTAAGCCAGCAGACCTGATCCACCTCTTTCATTTTTGTTTTCTTTTGGGCAGTCATTAAACAAATAATGTTCATTTGCTTCAAGATATAAAACCTCCTGTCACATCAATATTTTGTTATGCAGAGAAGTAAAACACTGCAAGAATTTGAGGAACCATTTTAATAAAGGATCAGAAAAGAGTAAATGCTCTTATCTTTTGCATTAATGAGTTTAAGGCATGGGAAATTCTGTATGTGTGAATGAATGTAGACTAACAGATTTCCAAGATATTTTTCCTTTGTTTAAGAAATATTGCAAGAAGGTAGGGTATTAACCGGGAAGTTGGTTATACAGAGGATATATGCAGAAGTAGCCACAGGTATATGCAGGTATTGGCAGAGACATCAATATTCTGAGTGTGCACAGCTCTCTGTGAGGGCCTGTAGTACACAGAATGAACTGAGGTTTTGTCTGAAACCAGTTCAGAATCTGGTGTGTCTTGCTGAAGTGTTTCTCTGTCTTGTCTCTCTTGTATCACCCAGGCTACTCAAGACCTGTGTCTCCACAAATCTCCACCAAAACCAGTCTCAGAAACAGCAGCCTCTGACATTACTGTCAGTTTTCTGGCCAATTTGTCATGTTCTGTAGCCCTTTCCTTGTGAAACACTTGCTTTTTGAACCCTTTCAAGGGCTGTACAGCATTAGATTTAACATCTTTCTTCAGCAACATTTTACCTTACGAAATCCAAAACAGGCCAAAACTGTCAAAGTACAGCACTCTGCCTCTTATTAAAGGATGTGCCAAGAAAAGACTGAAGCACATTAGAGAGAAAACATACTTTCTGTCATGTATACAGATAGTTAGGGTTGTAATCTATGCTGTGAAGCTCTGATGAGCCAAGAGCTCTTGCTTTTTTTCAATTAGGTGTTGAAAAGAAGCAGCAACCTTCTCTCATGCTGCACAGGACACTCATACCTTTCAATCACAAGTATTTAGGGGCCTCTTTCTCTTTGTCATGTTTTTCACAGCTGCTGTGTACATTTGTTGGGTTGGGTACATTTTATATTTCTGAATAAATATTTAATCACGCTGATTTCATCCAACTGACTGGCTTTCTCCCCTTTTAAACAACTGCACACAAAGTGGCTTGTATCAACAGACTACAAAGATCATATACCTTAATTAACAGTGTGTCAATCTACCACACAATCTACCAGTGTTTTACAGAGGCACATAAGGCTTACAGGTGTTACCAGATCCTTGCCAGGAAGCAGGCTATGTGGTTGCCAGGTCTTTCTAATAATGTCCTCCTGACTCAGCCTTCCTCATCATAGAGCTCCACCAGTAACAAAGATCCTGGCTTTCTGTGAAAGTGAGACTGATAAGTGTAGTGGTCAGCATAAATAAATCTATGAAACAATATTAAGGGTCTGATTCACTTTCAGTGACATTGAGCTAAATGAGAAATAAATAGGCGGATATTTATAGAATTGCCCAAGGGAATAAAGGCTTATGCAGTGGTGATAGGTTGCATGTATTCACTGATTCTTTTAAAGTTCTGTCTGAAATATTGTGCCATTAGATTTCATTTGCATCTGTTGCTGTCTAGGCTGGTAAAGAGAGCAATAGAAAATACTATCAAGGTGATCATGATGCCTTTAAGGATACAGACTGTAAATCTAGGATTAGGATATAAACAGTATGAAGAAAACCAAATCTGGGTTAATATGTTCATAACAATTCCAGCAGATTTGACTTGCATAAGTAGACAAAGCTCTGTGTCACACCACTCCCTTCCTTCAAATGTCTCTTTGACAAGGATTCAGTGATCTTTTGCAGGGTGGTGCCCTCATTGCTTTGTATGGAACAAAAACTGACTGATGATGACTTCTGTCACCCTTAGCCATCACTGTAGCTAATTAAAAACCCAAGCCATAACATTGATCTGAATTTGATCTGCCTCTTGCTGGAGAGATTGCACAAGAACATGTTGGGAGGAGAAAGATATGCTGTACAAGTTAGAGCTCAGAAAATTTCCAGGAGTGCTTGCCAGTATCACTCTATATGCTAAATTTGTACAAACACAGCAGTTAAGAAGTTGTGTTAAAGTGTCGTTTGACAAGATGAACGCATTCTGCTGTCTCCTCTTATCTTGTGAATGCTTTATCTCTGAAGGAGAAGAGCAGATATTCTCTGTCTTTCAGATCCAGCCCAGCTCTTACGTTAGACTTAGCATTCAGAGTACATCAAAACTGAGGAGAAAATGTGAGTTCTCTTTCTCTGAGGGCAGAAGAGTGAGAAGCACCCGTCAGGCTTCAGAGTTGAGGGTAGTAATACTGAATTTGATGTGGAACAAATACTTTTTCTGTCATATATATATTTCTAGTATTACCTAAGAGCAATGGAAATATGGCCTAAGCCTCACCAACACTTTGATGGCTTTTCTCACATTTTTTCTTTTATTCAGTGCCCCAATATGCAGATGAATAACACAGCAGCTCTGGGAATTCCCAGGGCCTTTTCCCCAAAACAGCAGTGGGAATATTTAAACTTCAGGAGCTGAATGAGGGAAACACCAAGTGTTTAACATCTTTTGAATCCTGGAAAATCAATGCCACTACAATTGTGGGTTCTCAACAGAAACATCTAATGGCTTGCAGATACTTCTTCTTCTGAAAAATACAGCTATTTTACTTCTCTAATATTTTGATTACATCCACCCTTCTATTTATCACCTTCTTTCCATACCCCTAAAAAATTACCCATTGTAGATGTATGTGTTTTGACTTTGATGGGACAGATATGAAATCAAATGAGACATTAAAGAAATCAAGAAAGAGCCCTGTCACTCTGTCAGTGACAGAAGTGCCTTAATAAATAATTTCCTGTAATAGTTCCATTGATAACTATGGTTATAATACTCTTCCTGCAGCAACTAACTTTGTTTGAATTTAGTGTGCCTGAAAGCATTGATCCTTGTTGTGAAGTTCTTACTTTCTAAAGTCTGAATTTTTAAAAAAGTAGTTAATCCAAATTGATTTTAATGGAAGTTAGTACTAAATCCTTTTGGGAGTCTGGACCTAAATGCCCGGGAAGAGTCAGTGGTTGTTCACTGATCCTGAACAAATATTCCACTTGTTCCTTTGTTTTCCTTTCTCCTTGATTCAGTATATTGGAAACTAATGCAAGGCTTTGCTAGTCCTATTACTAAGCAGCTCCTGGATAACAGTTGTTAACATTTGAAGTAAAAGAGGAAAGCTTGGCACCTGAGGGGAAGTAGTGCAGGAGCAGCAGTGGCTTCATTCAGCATGCTCACACAGGAAGGAAACTGAAATTTTGCTAATAGGCTTCCAGACATGCAGGCTCAGTACCAGAAAAAGCACTTATTACAAGGCAACCTTTGCAATTCCCAAGGCCTTTAGCATACATATTGCAAAGAGAGTACATGCCAAGGGTGGATATGAGACAGGGGGTCCAAGAAAATCCAAACTTTCAAGTGACTACAAAAAACTATTGCAATAGTTCCTTCCAGTTGGTAGCACTCTTTGGCACCCTCCAGACATCCATATGCACTGCCACTGTTTCAGAGAGTTTAGAGTATGGGTAAGTTAGTGCTGGTGGAAAATGTGCTGGACTGGCAGATTCCACCTGTGAATCTTTATCTGTGTCACCTCATTGTTCCTACCCTTGTGTGGCTGTAAAATTCCTTTACAAAGGCCTTACCCAAGATGATGATTTATATCTCTCTTGTCATGGACTCACAGCTTTTGGAAGATAATTGCAAATGTGTGGAAGAGAGATCTCAGCCCAGAGACAAAGGATAAAACACATTCAGTCGAGCAGTCCCTCCAGACTGATCAAAGCTGCTTTCTGAATTCTGCAGATACAATGGTCTTTTTAAAATTATCTTTCTTTACACAACTGCATCCATCAAGGGGCACACTGGTCCCAAAAGATGGCTGTTAAGCACATACTTTTCGTAAGATGAATTCAGGGAGGAGACTCTATATAGCTTTGTGTTTGTTACTCTGGGACATTTGACTGAAAGTCTTTTTGTTGCCATATTCTGATTTGCCAGCCTAATATTTTTCTACTTGGGTTTCTTCAAGTGAATAATTTGTTCTGTCACTGGCAATTTTATGTAGAGACTCTAATAATCTGAGTTAACTTTCTTTGTGCATGCGCTAGACAAGGATGACAACAGGCCATGAAAGACTTGTGACTTCTTCCCAAGAGATCAGATATCAATGTCAATGAAAAGGGTGTTTCCAAGGACGTTTAACACAGAGTCATTGAAAAATAATTTCGTACTAAGTTTCTAAATGCTCTCTCCTCTGCATCGACATCACAGGAAATTTAGTTTGGGGTTGTGACATTCTCTTCTCATACACTTGCATAGCTACATGCTAATGTCCTTTTGAGTCAGGGACAAATCAGAGAGTAGGATCAACCTCCTTCTGTGGCAGAAGACTGAGGGGTAGATTTTTCTAGAAAGAATCATGAAGCACAGTGCAGAAGCATCTCTTTGATTTTGAAACTCCAGCTGTGAGAGAAGATATATATCAACTGACAGCACACATCCTTCCATGGATAAGTGCAAAAATGTTTTAGACATAGATTACTGTCTTATTTCAAATCTGTATAGTCAGAAAAAGTATACATGAATGTGTGGTCTTTCCATTTGACTTCTCTGCTCATTTTTTCCCTGTAATGTGCACGCAGTATCTCAGATTATCAAGGACAGGGATGAGGAGGAGTGCTACAGGTCATTGCTTAATTGCATGCTGTAGATAAAGCTTAGTGAAGTTACATTTATATGGAACCCACAGACCAAGGAAAGTAGGTCTGCTGTGTACATTCAGGCCTACATTTTTATGACAACATTTTAATTCAGAAATGACCTATTGATCTCAACGAAATTAATGACAAACTAAGGTATTGATTTTGGTTTAAATCAATGGAAAACTTCCTTCTCCCTTTGAAGAAAAAGAAGGCCAATTCCATTTAAAAAAACTTCTTGAAAACACCAGACATAGTTGTCAAGTGTAATGGTAGAGGTGCACTCTCACACCAGGAGAGAGGATTAAATCACTTCTTACTTTGAAAATTAATTCATTTTTCAGCTACAAAGGAAAAGAAAGTCAATGTAAAACAACTCCACTGCTTTCAGCAGCCCTTGCACTGTCGCTGAATTATTGTTTTTATATAGAACTTTTTTTTTTTCCTGAGTACCCATGTGTCTCCACTGGCATTGCAAGGTGGTGGTTCATGTTCTTATACGCAATCTCCATACATGTTATCACATTACATAAATTACTCCTATGCACAGGGTGAGAAGAAACAGGATTATATGGCAGGAGGGATAGTT
Organism: Hylia prasina; assembly: GCA_013397195.1. Taxonomy (NCBI): domain Eukaryota; kingdom Metazoa; phylum Chordata; class Aves; order Passeriformes; family Sylviidae; genus Hylia; species Hylia prasina. The sequence continues at coordinate 986,884 of VYXD01003870.1, forward strand.
AAATCTACATATTAGGAAAAATTCTGAAATATAAAATTTAAGAACAATCCTAAACAAACTGTGTAAGGAGGAAGAAACATCTGTATCCTCAAACACTTAAAGAATAGTCTAGACAAATGTCTGTCCTGAACAATTAAGTAGATATTAATTCCTCCTCAGGAAATCAAGAAAAAATAGGGGATCTTTTATTATCTTTTCCAGCTTTACTTCTTATATTTATGAATTACCTTTCAGGATGATGGAATGCGCAATTTTAGTGGGCAGCTCTTTGACTCAATCCCAAATTTTGGGGAAACTCACATTCACTAATAGAGTTGATGGATTGTACTCATTTAAGTAGTTTACTGTTTTCCTCTTCCATGGAAACAGCAGGAGAAAAGAGCACTTATGTGGCATGATGAGTTAAGTCAGTGTGGTAGCCTAACTAGAGCTTGGGTTTACTCCACTCTGACCAGACAGTTCTTGCTGTTGCAAGCCTTCTATCATGAGTTCTCCCTCTACTTCTCTCTCACAGGGACTAAATAAACTTTTAAAATTCAGATGACAGCAGATCACTCACTGTAAGAGCTTTGGAATAATAAAAAATCTGAATTAAAACCTCAAGCTACATCTTCCCCATCCACATCTTGCAATAAACCCGTAGACAAATATTTCTCACTTGCTGCTAGCCACTTAAAAAAAAAAGGCGGATAAGTGACAAAGGACCACTGGAAAAAAACAAACAAACAAACAAACAAACAATCAAACAACAACAAAAAAAGAGCCATTTCTTATTCTTGGTTTTCAAAATGTATTATCTTTCACTTTGCAATAGTGTAGTGGATTTTTTTCATTAGTGAACACCATAATCCAATATCACATTACAAACATGAAAAGAAACTATTACGTGCATACAGTAGTAAGTTAACTTCAACACCAGATGCATCTCTGGCAGACAGTGCATGTAAAATGTACTCTCAAAAAACAATCTACAGTGCTTTTAGTAGGATGGATTTAGCTTATTTTATACCAGGCAGTTCAGGTAATAACTGAGGAGAAGAAAGAATAGGTTTTGAGGGTGAATGCATGAATTCTCCTTATAAATATCACAAAGCTATTGAGCCATCTGAGGAATGGTCCGAGTCATACACCTGAGGAGTCTGTATGAGTCAAAGACAGTTCTGAATTTACCAGTCAGCAATCTTTCCCACAGAGCTGAAAGTCAATTGAACAATATTCTGGATTATCACTGAGCCATGAGACCACTCTCATGTTTTCTATCTGAGCCCAAGCTGAAGTATCCCTGCAGCCTGAACATCTTTTCTCTGGATACATTCACTTGACCACCCAGTTCTGATCTTTACTCATCCAAAAAGAAAAGCTACCTTATGCTATCACAGATCCTATTCCAATGCACACACACATATATTTTAGACCAAGAGAAACTCCAGTGTCTGTTTAATTAATATAAAAATCCTTCAGTCATTCCTGTAGTGAAGAGAACTAGCTGTCCTCACTGTCTAAATTAATGATGTTGAACTAATTTATTAGCATTGCACCGGTGTTTAGAGACTTCAGGAAAAAAGTCAAGGTTTTATTGTGCCAGGCAATGTAGAGTTATTTAATAAAAGACAGCCCTTACAGCAAACAGCTCACAATCAATAAAGGCAAGAGAGGTAAAAGATGGGAGAAAATACTCTTTTATCAAATTCCAGCTTTCAAATGCAATTACTGTTTGGAGTCATCACCTGAATGAAATCTAAGATCTGAAAGGCTACTTTTATTGCTTGTATCCATAAATATTTATGGCAATTTAACCTCAAAAATCCCATGAGCCCAGGGCTTTATATACGTATTCAGCACAAAGGGAACTCAGCATGCATATCTGAGGGCATAATGGTTTGAGTAATCAATTCTGTATTCCCTTCAAAGAGCTAGAGCACCATTTAATTGAATCCTATGCTTTGTATCAAAATGCTAGTAAAGTATACAGGGACATATAGCAAACACTTCTTGCTAAAGGCTTGACATGTCTGTTTTATTGTATCCTCTGTTTTCTTCCAGGTTCTAAAATACCACCTGCCACTCCAGACTTGTGACAGCTGTGAGAGTCCTGATGAAATTTTAAAAATAATACTGCATATTATTTTGAAATTTATGAAATGCTATATATTAGATGTAAATAAATTATGCCTGAGTCTTTCATTTTGCCTTCTGCTCCTTGATATGTTACAGTTTATAGGCTCCAACTCTTCTAGTCCCTAAACTGAAGGACTAGAAATTTTCTCTTTATCCATGATGGCTGTGAAATTTGTGTAATCCTGTGACTCCAGGAACTGAGACTCTCAAAGGAAATGTAGATTATCAAGAAACTCAAAAGAAAGCTGTCCTAACTGCATCATTCAGCAAGTTGCATCTGAATGGGTTCTTTACATCTAGCTGTACAGTTATCATTTCCCAATTTTGTTTTAATTTTTCAAGACAGTTATTAATAACTGATTATTCTTCTGCATTTATTGTATAATTCAGATATTTTCAAAGCAAAACCAGCTTGTACTAGTGAACCCTTTTAAACCTTTAATGGAAATGTAAACTCCCACTCACCAATCTATGTCATTATCTGTGCCAAAGCTGCTATATGTAATTGGCTGGGGCAGGATAGCTCACAAAACTGTTATTCCTTGTTAATGTCTTGTTAACAGAACGCTGTTTAAGTGAAGCCCTGGTTAATACACTCACTGTGAGGGCTCTGCATCTTGCAGAAGCACAGCATGTTGCAATATACATTGTGTTCCCATTTCAGATAAAAAGGGAAAACAACCCTTTTCCTTATGAGCAATAGGCTAATGTCAGTGGAATAGAGAAATCTCTCTAACCCTCATGGATCACTCTGTTGTTCTAGACACTACTTTGTGTACTTAGACACAAGGGTGAACAGAAATACAGTGACATTTTCATGACTGATGGAATCTAGAAGGATTGTTTCCATCACTAAGTCAGATTCAGAGACAAAGAAAGTAAGCAAAAAAAAATTTTTTCAATACATTGATATTCTCAATATGTGAAATCAGTGGAAGTGTTGCTTAAATCTGATTGTGTTACATGGTTTAGAAATAGAGTTAAAAGCATTTATACAAGAAACATAAAAATTATAATTGTTACAAAAACAGAATTCATAAACCAGAAATTTCCTACACTTCCAATATTTTTTTTTCTGCAGAAGACACAGCAGAAATGTTAGCATTTCAGACGATTAGAATATTCCATAAAACCTCTATGTGAAATGCTTTTATATAATATTTTAAGCTGAAATAGGATTGCTCAAAATTTTCAGATGGCAAAATCAATTTCTCTAATCCAAATGTACTGTATAAAAATCCACAATTTTCCTTAAAAGGGAGAGAAATCATTAATAAAAACTCCTGATGTATTGAAACAAACTGACTTTAGATCACTAGAATACGTGATCTTAAATTCCATTTAACTGCAGTGTAAACAATTCATTATTCACCAACACTGAGATTCAGGAGCACTTGGGGACAGTGTAATTGGCTGCTGTGCTTGTAGAGAGCTGGGGGAATATTTTTTAAAGAACCTAAATAAAGTAGTCTGATCTGCTTAGAATATGAGCCTTGCTATAGAAAACCCCTTCACTCTCCTTGACAAAGTGACCAGTGACGTTTCTGTGAGTTATCAAGTCTCCCAGACTCTTCATCTCTCAGGATCTGGGACCTCATTTGGGCTGTGCCACAGATAATGTCTGGAAGTCTGTGACAGAGATTGAATATCTTATGAGTGCCAAAAGAAAGCACATACACAGAACCACCAATTCATCATTCAATAAATCTGCCGTTCCTCTTTACCAGTTTGGTTTTGCTGACTTCTGTGGATTTTATTTCCAAAGAAAGGCATTAGCAGCAGTGATGGGAAAACACACCTATTTCTTCCATTAGGAAAAAACAGGAGACAGGAAAGGTAGGAAGGATGAGTAAGTGGAAGCTTGAAACACATAGCACAAGAGAAAAAACCAGATTCTTATACCTTCATTTCTGATGTAAATTATTGACCATCATAATTGGCAACTGATCTAAGACTTTATTACACTAGAGGAGGTAGAGGCACAGACTTGTTTAGAGTGGGGCCTGGGCTGTTTTGAAAATCTTTTTAAGATCTGTCTTCTGGAAATGTCATTTTACTTATGATATCACTTCCTTTTCCTTTATCTACTTGTGTTTGCTTTGACTTTGCAGACTGAGTTGTTTGCAACAGGGACAGCCTATTTTTGTTTGTATTTGCAGTTTACAACACAGGGAATCCTCAGGATTGACTGAGACAGCTCAGGCTCTGTGGAGACATAAACAAAAGAATTTTAAAAACAATTTTTTGTTTTTCTAAGTGTGTGAAAGAGTGTTAGTTTACACACACATACACACAAATGGTCCCACATCATTTTATGGCATCTTACTACAGCTGCAAATGCTCTCAGCTCTTCAAGCCAGAGAGAATTTTTTAGCTGTTTGCTTGCACAACATTGAAGCTATCACAAGCCAGAACTTTGATTCCTATGACTGCATGCATCTGGGCAGATAAAAAACCAAAAAAACAGAGTACAGCGAAGCAGTGCCCATTTGTTCCTGTGGAAGTGAAAGAGGAGGGAGATGAGGTCACACCCCCAGATCCCTTCCCCTCTCAGCTCCATGGAAGATCATCTTCAGAAACTCTGCAACAGGAGTAACAAGACGGGCAAGAGTGTAAGTATAGAGACAATAGAATTTTCTGACAAAAAAAATGTAGCAGTCCTGCTGGGCCACCATATTCAGGACTTCCATGAAGGAACGTGACTGATAACAAATGATGTCCATAAACCAAATGAATTTGCTACTTCAGATGTTCCCACTGATTTACATTTGGAACCTCAGTGGTAGGCAGTGAGCCTGGCAGGTTAACAAAGTGGTGCCTTTTGTGAGGAGCAGCAGCCACATTCACAGTGCCTACAGGAAGCAGAGCTGTCATGCCAATAAAATTATTTGTACACAGGGCAACAGAAGGGAACTCCCTAGCCTGTCTGTAATCTTTTAATTTCATCTTGTGAAGGTTAAAGGGAGTCACAGCATGAGACACTAAAGATTTGTAGCAATCCAGTTCCTTTTCTTTCTCTGATTCTTATTCTTTGCTCTGCTGATAAGATCTTAGTAAAAGGCAGTGAGAAATAGGTTTACTGTAACCTCAGCAGGTGTGGTCGTTTAAGGAGGCTACTATTCATTATGAATGGAAATGACAAGTCATGATAGAAATTTAAAGGCAGCCTTCACAAGTCTGTCAAGGAGAGGTAGTATCAAATGAATATATGCATTACTACACTGCACCTAACTTTGTGCAGACCCAAGGCCTGTGAGTATCATGATGAACAATTTACTATATTTGTTAATGCAAAATATTTTTCCTTAGGAAAAAAATAAATGCTCTTCACATTAATTTAGATCTTAAAGGTAGGTGGGGTGAAGAGTGTGCCATGCATATTTTACTAGGCTTTCTCCTTTTAAAATGGATTTACTTTCCAAGCAAATGCATTTCAGTCTTCCAATATAATGAGAATTAATATAATTCATAAAGGTCAGACAAGAATTTTATTGAAAATCCTTTGGTAGGGAGGAACTCAGGTCCACAGCTCTGGTCAGCTTAGGTGTCTTTCAGCAGTGTATTTCAATTATTTGGACTCGTGGACATTTACATCTTAGCTTCTAACTCCAAGGTATTATTTTGGTCAAAGGAAAGAAGAAGGCAATTATAGGACACAGTTATCTTGCTCAAAATAGAAATCTAAAATATGTCAGACAAACCACACATGTTGCTTTTCCCCCATGATCTCTAAAGGGACCTTGAGAAGAGTACTAAAAATTGAGAATGTCATAAAAGCATTGGTGGACCTGCTGGAAAGGAGCTCTGTGGAGAAGGACCTGAGGGTCCTGGTGGACAACAAGCCATNTATGAAGAAAAACCTCTTTACTATGCAGGTGACTGAGCACTGGTACACTGCTGCTTCTGCTGCTACTCAGGGACAGGAGTGGGATCCCTCCCACAGGAGACAGTCCTCCATGAACTTCTCAAACATCAGTTTTTCCCACAGGATACAGTTCTTAACAAAGGGCTCCAAAGTGCATGGAGTCAGCTCCTGGATCAGACTGCTCCAGTGTAGGGCCCCCATGGACTCGTAAGTTCTGCCACAAAACCAGCTCTACTGTGGGCTCCTCACACCACAAGTCCACAGATCCTGCCAGGAGTCTACTCCAGCACAAGCTTCCCACAGAGCCACAGATCTCTTTTGGGCATCCACCAGCCCCAGTGTGGGGCTCCTCCACAGGTTGCCAGTGAGTCTCTTCTCCCCCAAGGTCCTCCAAGAGCTGTAGGGAAGTCTCTGCTCCTGCACTTGAAGCACCTTCTCCCTCTCCTTCTCCACTGACATTGGTGTCTACAGGGCTGTTTCTCTCACATATTCTTACTCCTCTCTTCTCTGGCCACAATTCTGTACTTCTGCTCAATATATATATATATATTTTTACCTTCCTAAATATGTTACCACAGAGGCTGATTGGCTCAGCCTTGGCCAGTGGGTGGTCCATCTTAAAGCTGGCTATTGGCTCCAACATCAGGGAAGATTCCAGCAGCTTCTCACAGAAGCCGCCCCTGTAGCTCCTCCCCTGCTACCAGAACCATGCCATGAAAATGCAGTGCAGAACTGTATATAAAATGTGGAAACAAGATTCAAGTAAGACCCTTTGTCTCAGCAAACTTGGAAGTAAATTTGGGACTACAGGTTATAGTCTCAAGTCTCTCTGATAACTTCTAGCTTATCAAGCAGCAGCCTCAGCCAGCATTTCAAATTACAAGGTTCAAATAATTAATGTAAATATATCACACTCATAAATAATTATCAGAGGATCAGGATCATAAGATTTGATTAATTAACAAGGATTTATCCAACACAAACTAGACAGAAACAATGTTTATATGTGCCTTTCTCATCTCTAGCTTTCTTTTTCTCTTCCAAGCTGTGAATTGGTCTTCCAAGGAGACCTACAACCCAGATGTATAAACACAGTAGAAGATTAATTTTGTATGAATCAGATCTTACTTGCATGAAACAGTGGTAAAATTCAAACTTCCTGGTCATATACTGCTTCAGTGAAACATATTTTAATGGCAAAATAAAAGAGTAAAGAGTGACTGTCCTTAATTCTGTTTTAGGCATAGGGCTCTGCCAATTTTCATTCCCTCATTTGAGAAAACCTACAGGCTGCAGAAAGTTCCCAGGGGTGCAGTCAGTGTCATCAGAGGCTTAGAGATCATGGTCTATGGGAAACACTGAGTGAGCTCAGCTCTACTTGTCAAGCCAGAAACAAACAGACTGAGGAGAGACCTGCTAAAAGTTTGGCACAGAAAGGAAACAAATAACCCTTTTTCAATCATAGATAAAGACAAGTAAAGATCTCAGGCTGTAACAAGAGAGAGACAAATTAAACATTTTAAAAGTAATGATAGTCACCTGCTGAAATAGATAGTCTGGAGAAGTTGTGGAACATCCATTCTTCTTCCTCAAAGAATATGCTGGACAAAGACCTGCTAGGAATCATTTAGACAGACCTTCTGCCCATGGAAACATATCATACTTCTGAATGGCAACTTTATACTTTCAGCCATAAAAGAATAATTTTTAATTTCTTAAGGTTGTTTTAAAAATTGTCCTACTCCACATAACTGAGAAGGGTGAGGCTTGCAGTGACAATCACCAGTTTGGATAAAAAGAAGTGAGACAACTCAAGGAAAGAGTCCTTCTTGAGACTATTTCAGTCAGCCCTGTTCTAATAACCCTTGTCCTATCATGGTCGTGGCAGTGAGAAACCCCCAGGAGCCAAACTGTGGAGCTCCTGAAACATCAGGTGCTGTTCACACACATATGCACAATCACACAGTCAATCTACTAGAACAGTTTTAATTGAGAACGAGTTTATTACCATCTTCCTCTGATTAAATTGGAAATGTGAAAACAAACATGTGGATGTTGGGCCAAGTTTTCAATTGCACTGATAGTTTTGGTACTGCTTTCTTCCTTAAAGGAAACCTTAAGGAGTTGGTAAAGAGAATTTGCTGTCTTTTAATATTGACAAAGTTAGGAAAATGGGCTGTAATGCAAATAGGGATTGAATATATTTAGTAATTTGGCTAGGTTTGTACTTTCACAATAGTGCTTTTCTATTGTTCTAGTGCTATAAGGAACTTAAGGTGAGTATTAATGAGGTGTAATTGCACTTTGCAACACTGCCCACACAAAGAGATCTCAAAGGAATCCCAGTGTAAATGAGAATCTTGGCAACTATGGCTAAATTGTGTTGGCTTAATTGTAATGTGGTTATTCAGAAACATTTTAATCTTTTGAAAAATGCAGAGGAATTTTAGTGAAAATAGGATTTTAAACTGCTCTTGGTAGTAGGGTAGAAACAGTATTGAATGAAGAGCCCCTATACTGTAAGCCTTTGTTTCCCGGGATTTGCAGCCCATTGGTGATGAGATGATCTGTTTCTGAATCCTTTCCTGTCACCAAGGTCAGGCTGACAGGCCTGTAGTTCCTCAGATTCTCCTTCTAATCCTTCTTGTTGATTGGTGTCATATTGGCTAACCTCCAGTCTGCGACATCCCTGGTTAGCCAGGTAAATGACAGAAAGCGGCTTGGTGAGCCCTTCCAGCAGCTTCCTCAGAACCCTTGGGTGAATCCCATCCAGCTCCATAGACTCCTGAGTGTCTAATTGGCATTGCAAGTCACTGATCATTTCCCCTTGGATTATAGGGGCTTCATTTCCCTCCCAACCTGTTCTCCACCTCCAGGGGAAAGGAAGACATTAAATACCTCTGCCTTTTCCTCACCCTGGTTCACTATGTTTCCTCCAACATCCAGATGGAAATTCTCCTTAGCCCTCTTTGCTTTGCTAATGTTCTTATCCTGATGGGGAAAAAAAGGTAATTTGCACATCAGCCTCCATGCAAACAAACAGGTCTTTACTTGAAATATTAAAATTCTAATTCAGTTTAATTTTTTTCTCATGAAGGTACATACCCAGGCACCAACTCAGATGATTCCTGAATTTGGCCTCAGGGAATGAAGCTAACAAAAGTAGAATGGAACATTTATTGGCCAGCCCCAGAGAAAGTTTGTCCTGGGAAGTCAGAAGAAACTCTAATAGTGCATCTGATTCTCAATGATTCTTGAAAGTGTTTTACAATCTAAAAAGCATGGAAGACATGTTCAAAGGCATAAACACAAATCAGGAACCAAGCTTCCATTAAGAGTCATCAAGAGTCTGACACCCGGCTACCATTTGTTCCTTTGAAAAGCTCTTCCTGCATCAATTACATTTACTTCCACTTCAGAGCTGCAGCACACAGCCAGAGTGGCACAAAATATCCTAAAGAAAATGAGCATCAGCTTGAATGGGGAAAAGGAGAACAAGTGGTGATCTACAGAGTTCACACAGCCAGAAAGCACCTAGCTAACTAGGCTGCAGCCTGGGAAGCAGCAGGAGGAAGCAAGGGGGGGAAATGGAAGAAAGGTAATGAAGATAAAGCTGAACCAGGAAGACTTTTTAGCTGAAGATGAGTAGTGGGTACATAATGAGTGACAACGAGAAAGAGAAAAGTGATGCTGGTAGTGGGAAGAATGGCTGGATCATTACAAATGGCTGCATTTTCTCTCCCCTGTCCAGCTGGGGAGGGGAGTGATAGAGAGGCTTTGGTTGGTGCTTAGCACGCAGCCAGAGTCAATCCACTACTCCATGTAAAGCATTCATCCCAACTTCAGCCCACCAAGACTCCACTTTGTATCTTGACACCAAAACCACCCCTTTCTTTTTCCTTTCATTTATTCTAGTGTCTTTTTCAGTTGTGTAGCAACTGTGGCACTGAAGACACAGTAATTGGGTGTCGTTTGTTCCACAAAGAGTCTGACACGACTTCCCATGGTGCCACAGTCACTCTGTTAAGTGTGGAGGTCCCAGCAGGATGATGCTCTAAAAAATAAAATTGTATGTAGAAAAACAGAGAAGAAAAAAGTGAGGGTTCAGTGGAAGAGGAGGGTCAAAAAGAGGAAGACTGAGAAGATAAGAACAGAGAAAGTGGAGGCTCATCAAGGAATTTCCAGTCTGATGTTTTCCCTGTACCTGCATGTGTAGAGCATTTCAATCACTTGCTTTTATTTGGCAATTCCAAAACCAATTTAGGCATACTGAATTCTGAGAGAAAAAAAGTATTTCGCATAGATGCCAATTCTAGGAATTCTGTAGGGATCAAAAAGGGCATTTCCTCAAAATGCTGAGGCTGCAAAAAACAAATCAAACAACAAAGGTTTATTGCACAGAAGGAGGAGCACATAGGGTGGATCTTTAATAAGTAAAGGATTTATTTTATATTATTTTATTTTAATAGTATTTTTCAAAAGGAAAAGGCAAACATAGCAGAAGAATTTTTACCTAGGAATCCATATGCAGAGTACAGACCCCAAAGCAATATATTTTCCTTAACACTAATGTAAAACTACAATAATTCAAATAATCAATCAAATTAAAACAACAAATCTCTCTGAACAAAAGACTGGAAAAATAATTGTGTCATTTTTCTTTTTTGGAGATACTTTCTCTTTCAATATAATGATGCCTTAATTGTATTTTATCACAATAACAAAAGCCAGTGGTAACATTCCAGCTGCGATTAGAATCCAGCACAAAGAATGAGGCAGCCCAGGTATTTAGGCTAAGTTGAATATATGAAAGGAGAGGAAAGATAATCTCCCATTCTCTGTGTATAATACCTTTCCCTATATGTATTGTGGATACGCTCAGAGAACTTTTATGATTTCATTTCTTTGTATTTCTCCCATGAGAACTGCATCCTCAACCAACTTGTGGGATAATAATACCTATCAAAGGAAAGGCATCTACATCAAGGCAGAATGGTAATACATTTCAGCTGAGATTTCAGGGAAACAAAAGAAATCTGAGGGATGATATTGAATATGTTTTTTACAGGATTCAGAAATGCGTTGTTGAAATAACAGGTAAGGAAGGGCTGCTGAGTAACAGGAAGGCTGCATCCAAAAGCAGGCAGCACTCCAGCCATTGATGCTCAGACTGTGAGAAGAGATGAATGAGATGAGGAGTGACCATTTCCAAACTTGCTATAGACATAGCAGAACAACTGCTCCTGTGAGTAAGACCACAGGGTGAAGCCACCAGTCCAACCAACATACATATAAAGTTGTTTTGCAATCAAGGCAAAAAAATCATAGAAAATAATGTCTAATGAGGGGAACAATTCCTCTACTGCAGCAGAAAAAAGGCTTCAGTGAACCTTTTTTTAATGTGTCCTTTTGGAGAAACAGTTGAATTCCACTCAGTGGAATTCTTTCACAAATGAAGGGATTTATGAGAGACCAGAGAGTTCAGTAATGTAGGCTGGATAAAGAAGGGGTGAGGGCCATATCCTATCCAGTAATATATCTGGAACGAATTGCTAAACTACCAGTCATAAGAGGGCATCTAAAAGGACTTTCCAAGTTGTGTGAGGGTTTTGAGGTAACAATACAGCTCGTTACAAGAGGAGGACCCTGCATATCTCTCCTAAGCATTAGAAGCAACAGAGTGTGTGATTAACTGAAATGCTCAAAACTATAATTCTTCATGTTCCGTGTAACAAGGGCTGACTATGCAACTGAAAGGTATGCTTCTGCAATATTTTCAGAAAAACATTCATACACTGTTAAGCCACTTATTCAACTCAGACAGACTAAAATGCCTTTGTATTATCTTCTAGTGATGAGTAAAACTTAGATCATGTCTCAATAAATACAACAAAACTATAGGACACTACAGATTTTCTGGGGGTCTTATATCTGAAGTACTTGAAACTTCATGAATTTTTATTCAAAGCCACACATTATCTCCTTTCTTATTTAAATTCTTGGCTCAGTTCAAATCAAAGCTTGCAAAAACAGATGGCAAAACTAAGTGGACTACTCAAACCATAGGCACTGTGCTAGACAGAATAAAATCTCTTTTCATCTTCATACTGTTGAAATCTTTAAATAAATAATTAGTATCGCTCTTCTCCACTCTATTTTTAAGATTTCAGGGGAGTGCTTGCATTTTTTCCTTGTTTCTAAACTCACTCTTGCACATAGTCATTACAGATTTGAAGTAACTGCTTATGCAAGGCAGAGGTCCAGCGATATTTTAGACATCGTAGTTGCAAATTAAGCCCACTGCAATACAGCAGCCCAACTTTCTGAGGTTATATGGTTCCAGGCATAAAAGCATTTTGGAAACAAGTATTACATTATAAATCATTTATGTGGGTACTTCCAACAATATGGAGAGTGGAATGCAAGAAAGAGGGACGTATTTCAGAAAGATGCTAATCTGGTTTTACATTAGAGGTACAAGAATAGAAAGTGAATAACCATCTACCTCTAACCCAGCAATGGTAGCACATTGTTTATCGTGCTAGGAGAAATAAGTGTGACATGAACTTTGTCGTTCAAGCCTTGCATTATTTATTTATTTGTTTGTGTATTTATTTTTTTATTTATTGTAATAAAGTTAATACTGTTAATAATTTTAAGTAAAGCTACTGCTGAAAAGGTCTGGGAATCTGAGATATTTCATGCAATAGAGGTTATTTATATACTTTCTAAGAACTCTTTTTCAGCACTCTGGGTCCCAACATTTTTTTAGTACCAATTAAATGATGTAATTTGCTGGAAATTAGCTGCATCCCTCAGGTTCATCAGAAGTTGCTTATAGGCAGCCTTTAACTATCCCAGAAATAAGAGTGACACGACCAATGGGGTTTTCAAATGTGTACAAACAGCTGTTTCCCCAGACCAGCTCCTCCATCACACACAGTGAACTGGCCAGGGATGGAGGGATCCTGCTGCCTTACTTGAAGCTGGCAGCCATCACTGACATCAGCCTTGACACAAGCCCCTCAGATCTCATGGAAATAGAGTGGAATCAGCTGAGGGTACACACAGAAATGTTCCTCCCTGCATGTGAATCCTGGGCCCACAATTCACCTGCACTTTCCTGACACCTTCTTAAGCAGGACTCCTACACCTTTTGCCCACTGCTAAGGTTCTCCTTTCCCCTCCAGACAGGCTTCAATAGATTGAGATGCTATCATGAGCTTAATCTTCCAACAAAACTTGATGTTTTAAAAGGGCAAACTCAGGACGAATGCATCTTTTGTGTAAACCCCATCTTAGCTGCTTGCACAGACAGTTTATTCTAATTATCCAGGAGCATGAAAAAAATGAGTTGTCTCCACTACTAAATCTGTCTGATCAGCAAAAGCTTCAGCTGTGAGTGACTGCAGTTCTTTCTGCTTTGAGGACTCATCATATGAGAGATATTTCATATGTCAATGCAACAGCAACCCCATAGCTAAACTGATGAGATCTGTCAGCACCCCAGCACTCAATGGAAGGAGGAATTTCTACACTTCTGCAGGAGAGAAACAAATTCGAGGGGCTAACTGGACATTGCTCTCCTAGGGAGAAAACAACTGACTCAGAACAGCTCTCTCATTTAAAACTTCAAATAAGTAAATCCCAAATATCCTTTCTGTTGACTCAGACACAGACCTTCTCTGTAAATACATCTCATGTAGGGATGGGAAATCAGCCAGATTTAAGCCTGAGATACATCTACAGCATCTTAAAATCCAGTGCCCTTTTCCATTACTCACAAGAAACATTTCAGACCCCACCTAGAGCTCCTGGGATCCATTTAAGAGAGGGAGACCATTAATTACACTTAACCAGAATGGGAGTGAGAGATTGAAGGTGCCCAGTGGCTTCTTGGGCATCTTGAGCATTGCTGTGTGCCAAGTCCCTGACATTTTCATTGCTGTTCTTGACTTCCCTTTGCCTGGATGTGCAAGTGTGCTATTTGGGGCGTGACCCAGCTGACATCTGGGGCACTTCATTAATATGTCCAGTTTCATCAAGGTTATTTCAGACATTCCAAAGCATTTGATTTAGGCTTACAGTTAAGACCCATTTCCAACACCTGTTGATGGATGTCTGAATACTTTATCCCACTCCCTCTTGCATGCACTCACTGAAGACAGAGAACAGTAGAAGAAAGGAGGGTGGTCAATGGTGCAGAAGCTCAGCTGGGAGAGGAATGCTCTCTGAAATAGCAGCACTACCCAGTGGCCTATTTTTATACACTCCAGTGTGAGACACTGATCCAGTTTCAATCATGCTGTCAGTCTTTTCTCACAGGACAACTTTTCACATTCTCAACTCCACTGTGCAACTCCTTCAGTCAATCTATAGTTTCCCTGAACATGAATAAGCAGAACCATGCAAGGCACTCTACACAGGATCCTAGCAGAGATGTGGTAGAGTAATGCTTGCTGATATTTACTGAACATATTTTCCCTGGCAGACATTTGGTGTCTCAAAGTTGTACCACACTTTTTTGGCAATGACTGACATGACACAATAGGGCTTGTGTCTAGTTGTCATGTATTTAGCCCGTGGTTCACTAGAACATGAAACATTTGTTTTGTTTCCTGACCTTTTCATGGAAGGAAATCTGACCTGATTGCAGAAACCTAGTTCCTTTCTTTTCTGTACTGTGAATGAGTCTGCACCTTGAAGTCAAGTTCCATTTCCACCATTCCAGCCTTCCAGTTCACCCACTTTCTTCTTCATGATCAAGTTTACTTGAACATAGCTTAAATAATTAGCCAAATACAGTTAACCAAAAGTAGCTTTCAGGGTACCAGTCTTTAAGATTGGCACCAAGACAGATAGATCTCTGATGAGCTTGCTTTCAACCTCCCTCCAGCTTATAGTTTACCTGTGTGCATCTCATTCTGTTGCATCCATTTTAACTAGTTCTTGTCAAGCTCAAGCTTTGTACTGAATGTCTGTGTCCTCTAGTTTCCTTGTTACTCCTTAAGAAATGCTTTACTTTGATACAGATGAATCATTTCTACTAAATTTTCTTTCTTTCTTTAGAAAATCACTTACTTTCAGAAAAATGAAACTAGGTTAATATACCACAATCTGCTTCTTCCAGCCCTATATCACAATTGCTCCCATTTCCATAATATAGTTATATGTAATTATCTTTCCATTTAAAAATTATTCTTAGAGCTTTACACACTATTGAGCTCAGATTAACAGTCATCAGTCCTGGGTCACTTTTATCCTCTTTTCCAGACTCAGACACCCCATTTGCTATTCTCCAAGCATGTAGTGCTCTCTGAAGATGATGATTAACTACAGCCTTACTTTTAAATCTTTCAGTACTCAGAAAGAAATTGTGCCATAGCTTCCAATGTGAGCTCCTAATAGTATCCAAAGCATTCTGCTGTGTGGGATTATTTCCATCAGCCCCATTAGTTTCCTCATTTTACATCATGGTTTGGGCATGCAGTGTTGATGTGTTTTTATCAGAAAGCTTTAAGTACCATTTGCAGGAAATCTAAGGCAATGTGTAGACTGAATCTTACTATCCATCCAGGTCTGTTTGATAATGGTCCTGAAGTGATACTTGCTGATGTCTCTTTTCTTTTGTTTCACAGAGATGTTTGCTGCACATGGTTAACTTCAAGCCATTCATGGGGTAGTCACTGCTCACCCAGAAGCTTTGGAGACTCCTGTCTGACCAAAGGGATGCCCAAGAGAAGTAACAGTTTTGCTAGGAACTTCACATGCAATAATGGCAAAGCCTCTTCTGAGACATTTAATTTGCTTTTGATGGAATCTCCAACCATTACTTTGTCCCTTTGTAACTTTATAGGAGATGATAAAGATTAGCTGCTCAAACATTTCTTGACATACTTCATAGGGGATTTATCACATATCCATACCTTTCAACATCTCCACCCATTACAGAGGTAAACATAGAGACTGTTCTTCCAGGAGATTTGATAAAAATTAACTGACTCTCATGCCTTTTAGAAGTGATTTGTAGTTGGCTTTTTTCCCCTGACTTTCGTCATTTTATGATTTTTCACTTCCATGCAGGTCCATCAGTTTTGTTTTGGATATTATGGATTGTATTTACCCTGCTGTCCTTGATTAGGTGTGCCAGCTCTCAAGTGTGGAGACCTCTGGCCTCCACTACATCCTCCAATAAATCTGAATGACCTTTTTTCAGGTCACTGTGGTCTAATTCCAACTGGGTGGAGCAGACTCTTTGCCCAGATTTCCTCTAAAAGTTTGAGAAATTCTTCTCTCCTTCTACCAAGTTTTTTTTCTTTAACTGCTAAACTCTTGTGTAATGTTCCCAGAGGTGTCTTCACTGCAATAAACAGGCTAAGCAAAGAGAAGATCCATGTGATGAAAAGCATCAGCAGACCTTTGCTGAACTTCCTGTCTGTGCCATTTATTATTATTATCCAGGAAACTGTACTGCAAGAGCTCTGGTTAGCTCAATAATCCTCTTGTATTTGTTCAACTTCAGAGTTCCCCAAAAGACAGGAAAGGTAGTATACAAGCGTGAAAGGAAAATATTTATTGTCTTTAACTCTCTAGCTAATTATTTTTCCTAAACATGTGGAATGTTGAAGTTTCTGTGCCTTCAAGGTTTTGTCAGCATAGAAAAGCTATAACAGGGCATTATGCTGAGAGCCCTATAACTATAACAGTCTTCATAACTGTCTGTATAAACCCTTGGTCAACATTATAGCCTGTCTTCCCTTCCTTCCTGCCTACCTGGGTCCCTCCCTCCCCTGCTCTCTGGAAGTGTTGTAAACAAAAGCAAGAATTGGAGATGAGAACATATCCTTTCATTCAAAAGAAAAAAAAATAAGTATATCTTAATTATATATATATATATATAATTTTATATATGAAATTTCCCCAGTATCACTCACACTCAGTTGACAATCTAAGCCAAATAGTAAATTCCTTTATTTACTTTCAAGGATTTTTATTGACTGTTGCGGGTATCTTTTTAGCTTCATCCCCTACCTGAGTGTTCTTTCTAAGCTTGGGATCTAGCCCTACTCAAAGAGTAGGAAGAACTAGAGGCACCTGACACAGACCACACCCTCAGTAGGGCTATTTTGAGAGAAAACAGATTTTATTTATTTATAAAGTAGCTATGTGAAAAATAAAACCAGTTGAGGGAGAAATCTGGAGGAAAATGTGTATTCCCTTTCCTAACCACTCACTCACTGAGTGAGTGGCATTGCTGTGGGGCCTTTCCCCTGAACCAGCAATTCGTGTACTTCAGCCAAGGTGATTTGAGAGCTTGGAAATCAGAGTGCCACTTCAGTGAAACGTGTGCAGGAGCTTCCTCTTGTCCTCGGGCAATCAGGGTGCCACTGACTGCTCTGCCCAGGAAATTCTGGCAATATTTGTATTCTCTTCAAGCAGCAAGGAAAGGAAATGGCACAGTGAAGATGCCGTGTTTGCCTCACAGGATTTTCCTCCACCGACAAGAAACCAGGGGAGCTGCTCACTATTCTGAATGAGCAAGCCCCATTTAGATAAAAGTATAGGCCAGGAATTCCTGCAATATCAACACCTGTGATCAGTAATTTATAAATGCTGCAAACCATAACCAAAGAGGTGCTAAGTCCCTGACTTTGGCTGTTTCTTGGAATATATAGCACCTCACATGCATCTAGTGGTTTCAAAAGGATGCTACCAGAAAACAGGCTGGTTTTGCACCCACTATGTAAAAACATACTCTTATGTGACACTTATGTTTAAAGCTCTTCACAAAATGATACTGCAAATTCCTCTTGCAGTTACAGAAATAGAGGCACAGGAGTGATTTGCCCACAGTTGGTGGAAGAGTAGTGGGTTTGATACCCACAGCTCCAAATTCAGAGCACAGCACCTCACTGTATGAATCCTTCAGCCTCTTTTCTTTTATGCACCTGCCTGCAGTTAATGAAATTACCTGCTTTTCATTTGCCAATGTGCTGAGCTCTAGGAAAGGAAGCAGGAGAAATCAGCTTGTGTGTCAACTCTGAAATTTCAAAGGTACAATTTGTGTACTGGAATTTATACATATTTTAAATCTGTTATTAACTTCCCCTTTATTTTTATTCTAAAAATTACATCACATACTCTCTTTCTGGACACATTTTAATATTTTTGATCTACAAATCTCCTAAGTCAGTGAGGAGGATACAGCCTGTCATTGATATAATGGGAAATAAAACCTATAGAAGTTTTTTTTCCTGATACATTTTCATTTGTTTTTAGACATTTGAAGTTTGACAAACTTTTTGACCCCAGAACGATGTTACACCATCTTGTGATGTCACTTTCTAATTGATTGTGACACAATGTTTTGCCACCAGCTACCCAAAACATCACACGTAATGTTTCACTCTTCCCCCCTCTTTCTGCTCATTGGTTCCAAAACAATTAGAAAAAAAAACCTGATCCTGTAAGAATGGTGTTTTCATAATGGATAAGTAATCCTGCAAGATTATACTGTATTAGACTAGGCTATACTCTATTAAAAACCAAACACATATGACAAGAATTTTGCCAAAGAATTCTTCTTCAATGAAAATTTTCCTTTTAACCAGATCTTTTAATGAGGTTCATCTGTTCTTTAGTTTCTCTTCTGACACATACAAGCAATTCATATTTCATGAAACATGCTAAAAATTAGATCACCAGTTGCTCCAAATGAAATACAAGGGATTCCATCTTCAGAAAACCTGTTTTTCACAGGACGCCTAACCAGCATATACTAAAAATGTATACAGCTCTCAGATATTTTAGAGGGAGGCAACACCAAAAGAAAAGTCTCCATTTCTTCAGTTTTCTTTGAAAATTGGAATACATGCTTATGTCTTATTGTAACAGATAGGGAAAAGGAGAGATTTTTTTTTCTCAGCTCAGAAATCTCTGACTTCTGATAGTAACTAAAATATAACCAGACCTCTCCCTTCACCACAAAACACCACCACCACCAAAAAACCCTAATACCCAAATCCAAAAAAAAAAATCACGATTTTTTTTTTCCCAAATGTACAGGTGTAAAATGCTATTAAACAATATTTAATAACTTTTTTGGATAGTAGCCTTCAAACAGCTCTTAAATGCCAGGTCCTCTGTCTCTTTCTACATGGCTACAGCAACAGAGTTATGTTTAATGTCTCATTTTCCTTTCCCTGCAAGTTTTGTAAAACTAATGCCTCCCACTTCTCCTCTAAGTTCTTTGTATGTACCTGCCCCTGTCCAATTCCATCACAGGAGATTTTAAAAACAGGCCTTTCTAGCTGCAGTGTTTAACAAGTCATCAAGAAATATGTACAGTGAGGTACAAATCAGGTTTCTGATAGAGTCTAATAGCTGAATGAACATGAATGTTAATATCAAACATGGGAGAAGGGCTTCTTCAGAAATATTAACATAACTCAAGCTCAAACTTACTTTGTGATTTTAAAAGGCTTTATTATCAGGGCTTTATTGCTTGTATTTGACTTGTTCTTCCTTCATCTCTGAGTTGTGATACGTGTGTATCTGAAGCAGATTAAAGCCACCAAATGAGACTTTCTGAAGGGCACATTACATTTTCCTGGGATCAGGATCAGAAATATCATCTGTAAGATCAGCTCTGCAGTTCCAGAAAGGCTGGGCGAGTGTGTGAGCATGAAAATATGCAACAGAGTGGGGAGGAAATCTGCATAAGACACTGAGGAGTTTTCTCTGAAGGAAAGTTCCATGCCCCAGTTACCCCATCGTCACCAGTACGGGCTGCCAAAGCACGTCAGTGTGCTATATAGAGCCCCTACTGCCTGCACTTCACACATTAGGAGAGAGGCACTGAAACTCATTCCTGCTTAAGTACCTGTGGTGTTTGCAGGGCAGACCACAACCTACTTCTCACTCTGACAGTCTCTGAGACTTCTCTGACAGCTCTGAAAACAGATCTCACTCCTGGCATATTAGCAGAGCCGAAAGCAACAGTTAGATCTCGCCTATCTTACCTACAGCTGATTTCATTGGAAAGCATCTTGTGTCATTCAGTCTTTGAACATGATTCAACTTGGACTTTCAGCCTCCCAGGAAAATGACTTGTTCTTATGTCTAGCACTAGCAAGTGTGTGGATCATAGGCTCACAAGAAAAATACAAGCGCTAAAAACATTCTGTCGTGTGTTAACAAGTCCAGCACCTTACTGTCTAGTGTTCAATTACTGATGTGTTCTGTGAGAGCAACCATGTTGGCTCTCAGCAATCCTTTTGCCAAGCTAGAAAACACCCTCCTTTCTAGTCCCCTCTCCCAAGATATGTTTGTGATTATTCCAATCCTCCTTTTCCTACAGCTGCTCTTGCTTCCACTTGCCTTTACGTGACTGATTGTGCCTGTACACAGGCACAATCAGTCTATCTGTCTGTCTGTCTATCTATTATTTCCTGCTAGCCTTGCAAAATGGTGCTAGCAATCCTCTCCCCCTGTTGAAAACATTTTCTGATGTTTGGCATTTCCGTGCTCATCTCTTATTGATTCTTGACAGAAATTCTAAAAATTATCTACATACAAATATATTGCTCATTTTTAAAGGGTGGTCTTGAGTTTATTGAAGAATTTCTTGTTCACTGCTTGCATTTTACATTATTTGCTCATTTCAATTAGTTCAGACCTGTTGATAGCATTTTTTTTTTCTTTCTGTCGAACTCCAGCCCTTTCTCCTACTGCTGATGCTCTTTAACCATGTTTTATCTGCTCACATTGTTAATATACAAGATGATTACAAAGCTACTAATTAATTAGAGGTCACAAGATCTGCACCAAGGGAGTCTCACCACTCTGTTTCCAGCAGAATGCTTCCTCATCCAGCACAGCCTATTTTCATAGCAGAACACTGACTTAAATATACGTTTTTAATGGCATGGTATCTTCCTGCAGTCAAATTCTCTGTGTGGTCGCAGTAATTAAGATCTCTTGGATACCAAGTACCCCTTTGCAGTCTACAGCACACCAGGCACCGCTTCCAGAACAGGGTGAAAGATGTGGGCTGTGCAGCACCTCTCAGAAATACACCATTATTCAGTCTGTCCCTGTAAACATGTGATATTCTCACTAGTTTGTATTTAGATACAGAGGGGTTGTGTCTGATGCAGCTTCCCCTGACCTGGCCTGATCCTGATCCCCACCCACAGTCTATCACCCCAGCCCATCCTTGGCAGGTTCCCATCCCCAAGGAGGTGCCCAGTACCCAGGACTGGGGCTGCTCCTGTTTCCCAGAGTTTCTAACTGGGGAGCTGGAATAGGCTCTAGGTGGTGAAGTCCTGCCCTACCGCCCCAGGGGACCATCCTCTTGTCCCCAGGGAATTGCTGCTCCTCACAGTGCCTAGCAACTACTGCAGTTAAGTTGCAGCCCTTTTGTGTCAACTGCTTTTCCCATTTTTCTTATGAACATGTGTTATTTTCATCCATACATGTTTTCCATCAGCCTGATATTGCATAATAGTTTTTATTGCCCACATTTCTGCATACCACTTAACCCGGGGTTATGAACAGAATCATCTGCATTCCTATATTCCATGCTGTATTTCATGCCAGCTGGGGTTTGGAGGTGAAAAATCATGTTTTGCTGGAATCAAGTCTTTTAGTCATTTTATCTGTTCTATATTCATACACATATGAATATGAATATGCTAACAGATTTTCCCCTTAGTTTTTAGAGATACCACGAGCTATTTTGTTTGAAGATCTACAGCAAGAGAACTGTGAAATCTAAGCAGAGAAGAAATTAGTGATTTGAAAAACAACAACTTGAAGTGTACATTTAGGTCTGGATGCAAGTCTGGTAAAATTTCACCATGGTTCATGTGGTACAGGTGAAGGAATTGGAATATTTTCAGTATGAGGAAGACAAGACACATTGTGCATGGGGACTGGTATGGTGCCAAGGCTCCCAAGTTGGTATAGCCTCCAGATCTGTCCAACACATAACCACTGCACACAAACATGAACATCATGTGCCCACAACCCGATGTATTTCCTGTTTCTAAGGAAATAAAAACAGGGAAATTGTTTGACCCTGGCTAAGTGGCTAATACTGAGGCCAAATTCAAAGGTAAGGGATTGAGATAGTCTGGTTATAGGATACAAATTAATTCACATTGGACGTAGAAGGAATTGAAACCTCTTAAAATTGCATGACTGTACTGTAACATTATGTCCTGCCATCTTGGCATTGTTCCAGTGGAAAAAAATAAAGTTATATAATAGCTGGCCTTCACTGCCACAGAGATGGCTACAAAATAGTCGTGTTCATCTCTGAGGAGGCAGAAAAGGGAGTTATTTTAGAAACTATGCACCAGTAATTGTAATCTTTTGGACTTTTTGATATCCAGATTTCTCAACCCAAGTCAAAGACAGGGATGCCCAGTCCATCTGTATTTCCACCTACCATGTATGTTGGCAAGGCAAGCATGGAAAAAGAACTCTGCCTGTAGGTATGTTATTGCTCTGTTCCACGTCTACAGGTCTGGCAAGTCAACATCCTTTGCAAGTGAGGATCTGCCTCAAGTTGAATACTGGATTATTTCTTTTGAAGTGGGAGTTAAAATAATACATGCGTTTGGAAATATAAGCCAATAACCAATTACTAGTATGTTCAACAGCATTTTAGACTGCCACTTCAAATTCCATCCATTCATTACCCAGCAGAAGGAACATTAAAAATAAATGAGACTGTTTTGTGGTTATCTGACAGACTGAATATATGGCAGTCAGTGTGAAAGCCTTTTTTGCATGTCATACAGCAAAACTGAGAAAAGTTGGTGGATTTCAAGTCAGAACACACCTGTTGCTCCAAAATTACTTATTTTTCTATACCCCACATTACATATTACATACAGTAACCATGGCAAAAGATATTTAGTGGATGTGCAAGTAAATTTTTGTGGGCATGGAGTAGAACAAAGTTAAACCTCATCTGTAACTTGTTAAGTAAAATAAAATGGGCAATTCATCCCAGCAGATTGCTTTGTGGGAAGACAGGGAATCTATCCTGTTCTGTGTGACCATTGATTCAGGGACTCCAATCAAAACCCCAGTCTGCATTCTGCCCTTTCTCTGCCTGTCAGAGAGCAGGTTCCTTAGACTTTGCAATGCCCCCCAAAGAGGGGAAAATGAGCTTCAAGTGCCACTGGTGGTGTCCTGACTGGCACAGAGACAGAGCTGCATCCCAGTTCACATTACTAATTTCCCAGACATCTAAAGATGTGAACCAAATCAAAGCCACTGCAGCACTGAACACAGCAGCAGACAATTTTAAAAAAATGAGAGTGCTCATATATTTGTTTGTTTTTTTGCTTCTCAGTCACATGAATAAAATCCTAGGCTTCTGCAATCCTTTTTCTTTTCCCCCTTGTTTTTATTTGCTTCTCCCTGCCCCTCCATATAGCGTATACAAGTGTTTAGGATATAGACTGTAGGCTGGATACCCAATTACAAACATGGAAGCATTATGAAAATATAGCTAAAATCTATGTCAGTGTCACCATTAAAATACTACAGTAAATAAGATACTATGGTACTTTTTTTATGGACCTCTTTATCTTAAGTGGGGTTTTTTCCCCTCCTCATATTATCTATATCCCCCTAGAGAGACTAGTTACCTACTATGAAAGAATTCTCAAGACTGTAGCTTTTATTATCATTTAAATTGTCAAGAACATTAAGACATCATTGGTGACAAAAGTAACAACTAACCAAGGCAGCAGGGAAATAGTATTTGTCCGTTATCTAATTTAATTTTTCTGTGCTTCTTGAAATGAGGACAAAACTCTTTACTCCTGTCTTGAAAACATTGCACAACGTTCACCCTTCAGCCCTACTCATAGACTTCTTTAAGGATGAAATTATGAAAATACTCCTTCATCCTATGTTTTCCCATATAAGTAGACCTTCACTGGAAGATGTGGAATAACTGTATAAAATTAATCTATTATCTATCCATAATATTCCATATTCAGAATGGAATATTAAGTGAATAATGTTATTACAATTGAGTAAGTCAGTACTAGGAAGAAATACATCTGATTTATTTTGCTATTTTTTCCTGCCTGAACACTGGGCAGCCCATTCCTCAATTTTATTGTTGCTTGATGTAGAATAAAGCTGGTGGAAAAAAATCTTGAAAGGCAATTCTGCAGCTATTTAACTATACACTTTTTGAGTGGGTTGCTGACAACATGTTAAGTTCAGCATCAGAATAAGACTTTAGAGTTCTAGTCTTGAGCTGCTGTTAAGTGACTCATTAAGAATACTTGACAGTCAGAATTTAGACTGTTCTTTAACATTGATTGATATAAAGCATATAATTTTTTTTTATTTCAATGAACACAAGCATATTCCAAAGTCTACAACTCATAATAGCAAATATAAAATTGCTACCTGAATGCATTTTATTTTGAGCAAACCCAACACTATTCACCTGCAGAGTTTCCTCTGCAAATTCCCTCAGATATAACTTTCTTGATATGGTAATCTTTGTCCAGGAGAATGTCATCAGAGAGAAAGAAAAGAGCAATAAATGACCTTATGCTCAAACTGCAAAGAAACATTTCAGTGACTCAAAAAAGAGATAGCTAAACATCATCTCATCAAAAAGTTAATATCTAATTTTTGACTGAAATATTTTGACTCAGAAAAGTCTCACTTTCTATTTTTTACTTTTACAAACTACAGCTTTTCTAGGTATGATTTTTATTAAATTATTTGCCTAGCCAAGGGAGTGGCAGAAAATATTGAGATTTTGAAGAAATGCAGAGCAACACACAAAGGAAAATTCCTGAATTCCTGTGTAAACCAGCATAAATTATGATGATTTCTAAATTATCTATCACCATTGAGAAAATATTTGACTGCTTCTCTGAAAACATTTGCACAATGTTCTGCCATTTTCATAAAGGTAAATCTAATGTTTGAAATTGTTAAGAATTGAATGGGGAACAAAACAAAAAGTATCTTTGCACTGCTTTATAAACCCACGGCATGCTCACGTCTTGAACACATTCCAATTCAATCAATTTGGAAAAGAGTTTGGTGTAATTTTGAAGTCATGGTAAGGGTGATTAGAAATACAGAGCAGATTTCATGTGCATATAGCCTGCAGCTCTTCATTTTGGAAAAGGCAGGGCGGAAGAAGTCACCAAATAGGTCTACACAGCCTTAACTAGCAGATGAGCAGTAATTACAAGCTATTATGAGTGTAGGATCTAGAGGTGCTCCAATGCTTTTTATTAGGAAGAGCAACAAATAAAACTGCTTTTACACAACTTACAAATAAATTGCAGAACTCATTATTGCAAGATATAGAGGTGAACGAGAGTTTAAACATATTCAAAACTGTTTCAGAGAGCTCCTGGGGAAAGATCTGCTGATGTGGTGTTGAATGTGATGGAAGGGATACAACATCTAACAGCTGTCAATTCTAAAGAAGGTGGCTTGAGGGCACCAACAAAGAATCACCCTCTATTTCCTTCCCTTTCTTACATTTATACATTTGTCACTGAC
Source organism: Hylia prasina (assembly GCA_013397195.1). Lineage (NCBI taxonomy): Eukaryota > Metazoa > Chordata > Aves > Passeriformes > Sylviidae > Hylia > Hylia prasina. The sequence goes on from VYXD01003870.1 coordinate 1,012,433, forward strand.
CCCTGTAGGAAAGAACATTTGGGGCTGCATAGACTTCTGATGTGACCCTGAATGCCACTTCATAGATCCTTAAGAAATACAGGTAAATTCCTTGATTTTTTTTTTTTTAAGAACCAAATTTAATGAATCTCTTCACTATTAATATATTTATTGAGCTAATTTATTCGTTCAATTTTGACATCTGTATTATGATAACGGCAAAATAACAACTGATCAAAATACTTCCTATTGGCAAGATTTCCAAATACTGCAGTAGTAAAACCAATAATCTAAATTTCAGCAACAACCCTGATCCCTCTGTTTAAAGTTGCTGATACAACAGGCTTAATAATTGCCACATATGTTTTGCAAGACTTTGATCTGGGAGCCCTCAGCATAGATCATTATACAGAACATTTTTAATAAATTCAACTGTCTCTTCAGAGTGGGTTTGCATTCTTTTAAACGTTTGGACTCTGAAAATGGGTAGAATTTCCTAGCTTGTGTGACTGCAAATTTAAGCAATGGCTCGTGATATTTGCTCTCTGTTCATAGTTTTTATAAGGCAGATTGCTGAAACCAGTAACTTCTGCATACTCTAGTGCTCTATGAGATGAGTTTTGTCTCTCTTCTCTCAGTGCCTGTGAATCAGCACATTGGATGGAGTAAAAAATATTTCATTTGTATCAGAGATGCTACAACACTTTACACCAGCTGAGAATTTGATCCTGCCAGTTAGGATGGGAAAGGGAGAGCCTGTAGAGAGCAGATGTCCCTTATGCTTTTTCAATGAATTTCTGAAACACTAATGTTGCTATTAACAGAATTTACAGTAAGCTTGGTAAAGATGAACTGCAGTCACATCAGTTTCTCCCAGTGCTGACACAGCTTCTTTGTGCAAACTTCATACACAGGAGCCAGGGAAGTACAGGCATAAAGCAATTATGACACTTCTGTTTTGAGTTGCTTCTGTTGCTGTCAAACTGTAAAGAAGCAAAGATTGGAGAAATCTCATCCGAGAAGATTTTGGCCAGCTTTTGCTACAGGCTTTGTTTGTTCAGGTTTCTTTGTATAAAGGATTTCTTTGAAACAGTTGAGAGGAAGCAAAAGGTTTCCTGAAAGCTGGAATTCAAATCATCCATGTCATGCACTGGTACAAGTATTTCAGTCCATGTACACCCTGCAATCTCTGGTTTCATAGCAGATTCAGTCTGTTGTACTTTTGCCACAGGGGGTTAATGCACTTTTGTTGCTCTCCTATGCATGAAGCATTTTAAAGCCACAAAAACCAACAAGAAGATACAAACCACTCCCTTCTTCATTCCTTGTTCCATCAAAAAAAACTTACAAAAACAACCCCAACCCAAATTTCATCCTTCCAGAATATCCAGACCTCCAGGATCTGCAGCTTGGAAATCTGTCCATTTAAAATTTCTCCCAGTGGGAACTATTTTTACCAAATGTTAAAAGCAGAGACAAGGCAAATCCTAACCAAATCCTCACCTCTTCTAGTCCTGAAAAGCAAGGCTAAATAGTTGGAGCTGTCTTCTGGAACAATGGAAAGTGTCAGACTTTCAGAGTTCCCCAAGAATTATTACTGACATCTCTCATTTGAGGATTTCCAGTGCTTTCACATAGAATTAAACATAATAGGAGCTGGGAAAAACCAAGAACTTTCTGAAGAAAACTTCAATGGTTAGGAGCTAAGGGCTGCATTTACAAAGGTCTCTATCTGCTTTAAAATGCTGGTAGATGTATGGCCAGACATAAGTAGCCACTCAACAAATCAGGGTGTGCAGGAAACTCCTCACAGGGTGCCTGTGTGTAAGTTAAAAGACTAAAGTTAAAAATCTCTTTTCTACAATGGAAACATCCTAATCTGATTTTCACTATGACACAGGAGAACTTTTCCCAGATGGTAAAAGAATGCCTACTTTAAGGTACTAAGTAGCCCTGCTTCCCACCACAGTCTCTTTTACAAGGGAGAGGAAAACTCCACAGGCTCCTCACGAGCAAATGACAAATGGTGAAAACAACTGGAACCAACATGAGCTTTCCTGGAGGAAAAAATTAGGCATGAACCGATTTATACATTCAAAACACTACTTATTAATAGATCTATTCACAGCTGACAGTGAACTCATTAGTGGGGAGAAGAACAGAAGCATCTGGAAGCAACTTAGACAGAACAAGAATTTTTGACCCAGGAATTTTTGACCCAAATAATGCCAAAATACTGTCCTCTTACAGGACTGTTAGTGTTTGCAAAATGACAATCAGGTGTTTCAGTCCATGCACAGGTTTTCTGCCTTTCCCTTTTCCAATATTCTTGTGCTCTGCATTGTGAGAATTTGATCTAATAACTTATTCTCAGATGAGTCCTTTTCTTTTTTTCCAGACATCAGCATTAGATCCTGCTGTTCTCAATCTCAATTAAAAAAGAAAAGGATTTCTCATCTGCAACATTTTTTCCTACCCTTTGAGCTGGTATAAGCAACGTGAGGAAGAGTAGAGGAAAGGGAAAATTTCAATTGCCTGCTGCACAAAATACCACTAACATTTGAATATCCTTACCGGGCCCCATTCAAGATTAAGTGCATGTGAAGTGGTGAATGCTCTAAGACGATAAAGACTGTCCTTTGAAGAACTGCCTGGATGTCCTGCAACTCCACATGTCTCAGGAGTTGAAGCACGTGTCCAGCATTTCACCATCCTTTCTGGGAGAAGAATCCCAGGTGTGATGCAACAAGGGCACTCCTGTTTGTGGTTTCTGACTGGATGGTTTGTCTCAACAAATCATTTTTCCTCTTGTTCTGTCTAAAAAATGCAGAAAAAGGGTATTTCAGACCCATTCCTTTGAAATATGAGGCAATACAAATAAAGTTAAGTAAGATACATGGAAAAAAAAAAAAAAGAGCCCATTGCACAAACTAGGAGAAAAGGGACATGGACAATTGAAAAATCTCTTAGCTATATGTTTGGTTTTGCAAAAATAAGCTTTTAAAATGTGTGCTTTTTATGTTTTTCACACATTGTAATTCTATATTCTATTCAAAGTCCTCTTTTCACTTTATATAGGACTGGTACGTTATATATTGTACATTACTGATGCAAACACATGAAGATTGTGAAGTCAAAGCAAACAATATTCTACAATATACTGGTTAGGGTTTCCTGCAAAATTTTTAAGTATTTTAAGTATATGAATTAGGGCATATTCCAATTATAATTCCAGGAATTATCCACAACTTCTCATCCAGATTCTTTCCTTCTTTGCCTTCCCTTACTACTCTGGCTTTCAATTTTTCCGTTGGTTTTCTCTACATATACCTGATATTTACGTCACCTGTACATTGCTTTAATAGTCCCTTTAGAATCATTCTCATTGTCTTATCCTGTCTTTAACTTTATCTCCCAAATAAAATACATATTTTCTTTTAGTCTGGAGCTAAACCACCCATGTAGTGAATAATGAAATCACAAAAGCAGAGAAAAAAAATAAAAAAGATAGGTATAGTGTCTTGTATTTTTCCTCAGACTGAAAATTTTATTCAATTAAAAAAACCCCTTCAAATTCAAAAAGAAATTATTGGCTGTCTAAAACAACTTTCAGGAATGTTATGGTTTGAATAAAGAGAGATTTGAGGATGGAAGCTGCCCGGTTTCAGTATTTTGGACCAGCATTTCATTTTTAAGACACTCAGCTTGTATCTCAAACTGATTTGAATTTTAGAAGATAGAGATCATCAATCAGATTAAGATATTTCAGAATTGAATTTAAAACAGGGTATTTTGTACATATCTATACTGCATTTAGACCCATTAATAATACTGTCTCTTTGTCTTGGGAAATGACTTTCATTCTTTATATAAAGACTCCTAAGCCCCATAATACTGTATTTTATTTCAAAGGTAAATCCTCCTACCCCTTTTGAATGAGGCTGATATTGAGATCTAGGTTGTGCTAATCCCTATCCATGCAATATAATACAGGTAGTATAAGGGCTGAACAGGTACCACTATTAAGAAATATTCCTCCAGATGAGATGGTCTCAATCTACTCACAAATAATAATATAAATATTAAATATTATAATAATAATAAAAATAATACATATCTTGCAACTGTTGTGAAAGGTCTGTGGGTAAGTCAAATAAGTAGACTTCCAAAATTATGACTCAGTCTTTTTAAAGATACCGTTTTTCAAGAATGTGTTTTTTCTCTCTTTTTTAGGATCTAAATATTGCCACCCTCTGTTCATCTCTAAACTTGCATAATCACATTGGAGGCTTCCCCATACTGCACATCCCCAGGAATCTCACTTATCAGAGGAGGACAGCACCAGTGGCTTAAAAGAGAAGATTTTCCACAGATTGTTCTCTGCTTGGTTTCTGTGCGAACTTTCTGCTGAAGAACAGAATTTCAACAGACTTTGCAATAAATTATCTTCATCACCATCATCATCATTATTATTTGTTTGGCTACTATCAACATCCAGAAGCTTGAAATATATACTTGAAGCTGTACAAGTTTAAAACTCCTTGAAACGATTATATATGTATGAAGAAATTATGGAGAAAGAAGAATATTTCATAGATTAAGAGTTTTATAAAAATAAATTCAGATTTCTTAGGGTTATTTGACATCTAGAGACACAAGGAAATCACCACAAATCAATGGTTCACCAAAGTCACCGAGGTTTTCTTCGTCTTGACATGTCTGTATAGACTTTAGCTGGTATCTACTAGTCTGGGTTCATCTCCCTTAGTATTACCCCCCTGGAAATGAGTGTGCAGAAGAAGCTGTCTGCCTGGCTTCCCCCTATAGGCTGCAAGGACAGACAAGTGTCTCCACTGGCTGATTTAGACTGCACTGTGTTGCTCAGCATAAAATGACCCCTGGTTTCCATTACCTACAGAGGTTTGCCAAACATGAAGTAACAGGACCACACCGTAGCTCACAAATTCCAAACCCCTGACTTACCCCACAAAAACAAATCAGTAGCTTTCCTATGGACACAGTAGCATTGTGATTCCATTCTGTAAGTCATAAAGATAGGCAAAAAAATTGGTTATAGCAACTCAGACTTCAAGCTTTACAAATCAGCTAGAAATTTGTAGTGTCTAAAATCATGTGGAGACAATACAACAAAAAAAACCCCAGAGCTGCACTAAACTTTTAGCCACATGCAGGAGAAATTTCAGTAAAGCATTTGGCTTAATTCCCACTAAGATGTTGCCATGAAATCAGTTAGTAATTATAAATCTCAGCTGCCACATGCTCTGGGCACAGGGGTTGGAGGGGCTACCAAATAACCTTTTCTGAACTTCATCTGTGATCCCTTGGAAAAAGCATGTGTTTTCCCATGGGTCACAATCAAAACTTAGTCTACATGCAGCTCTTCACAGCTCCTGCTTGGGCCTGGGTGTAGCTCCCAGCCCAGGCACAGGGCCTCCTACTGAGGGATGGTTGCTCAGTGTCAGAGCTTCTTCCAACAGCAGCCTTATCAGGAGATACTGTGACTGATTTTATTGTCATTGATGCTGAATATTTATTTTCTGTGAAGAGAAAGACATACTTTTCAACCTAAGTCAGTTGAAACACAGGAACCACTACTGCAGTTGGAAGTGCAAAGAAGCTGCAATTCTTCATCTCCATCACAGAAAAGCACCTGTGCTTATAGAAAATTTCAGTAATAACCAGGTTAAGACCATCTTAAAGGGAAGGTCACCACAATTCTTGTTGGACAGAGCAAATTACTCCAGTCCTTTTTTCTTTCAGCTATGATTTTGTGCACTGACCTTTGGAAAGTATGGTCAAATAGCCTTAAGCAGCAGTTGTAAAGCATAAGATCATTGCATAGACACTGATTCCATTAGGCAGCTCTGTATAAATTAGCATTACTTACTGGGGGGTATGCTACTAATGGTACTGAAAAGAAGTGAGGTCTGTTCGTTCTGTGTGCTACGCCTGCAAGTGAAGCCTTGCTGCCCCTCTGCAGAGGCACAGCTCTGCTGCAGATGTGAAATGTCACACAGACCCCCTGTGAGATATTTTATTCCTAGCAGAGACCATGCAGATCACATGAGGGAGAGATTAGTGGCCATGGGTCCTTGTGAAGCTCCTCAGATTTAGCCCAAGTAAAGACCTCATTCACTGTCAGATTTTGCATTCTCAAGCAAAAGCAACCTCAGGTCAGATTTGACTCTGCCTAGTGTTTGAGCTCCTTCCAAGTAAAGCAAGACAGGCAACAGTGGAGTCCCTTGTAAACTCCAAGGAGCCTCCAACATTTCTCCATCATATGGGAAATCTACCTGAGGTTTGGTCCTTTAGCCTGTTTTTTCTTCTTTAGGAATAGTAGGTTTAGTCATGGGGAAGGTTTTGGGAAGTGCCATTCTCTTGATGGCAGCAATTACTGAAGCAGTAGGCTCGTTGGGCACATCCTAAATATCTTCAGAGCTTAGATCTGTCTGATTTTTTTCTAAGATTGTTCCCCAGCTGGATCCCATCCACTAAGACTGCCAGTGCCGTGCTGGTAAAAATGTCCTCTGCATAGCTGAGCTCTCACCATGCAAATATCTCTAAACCTTTAAACACCCTGAAACTGCCAGCAGGTTCAGATGGATTAGCATTCAGGGTCACTTTTGGTTTTTGTGGACCAGTTTGCTAATCTCCCTTGAGAACAGTTAGCTCTGTCTCAAACTCAGGGAAGGAGGAAGAGAATGAAAGATTAACAATAAGAATAAAGTTAATCAGATAAGAGCTGAGGTAATGAATTATAAACTATCTGCCAGTTGTGGCAACTGTAGAATTGTTACTAAATTATGGGTGAAGGAAAAAACACAGTTCTGAAACAAGCGTTAAAAATTCACATTTCAGCTGCAATCCTGCTACTCAAACTTGTCTAACTCCTTTAAGTGATCCCTAAGTCTGTTCCCTTCTATATTTCAACGAAACAATAGGAGCTAGCAGATGGTAGAGTTGCATTCTGGTACACAGTCTCTTCCCTAGATTGCTTCTAAGAAGCTGATAGCTGCCAGTCCCTGCAAAAAAAGTTTGAAAGGCTCTGGGGTGTGTTTTGTTTTCAGCAACACTGACTGGATACATGCCCTGTATACTTTCTCCAGGGTCTTGAAGATCATCCCTTGGAGCTTTGCTATCTGTACATATAAAAAGGATACCTCAAAAGGTAGCTTGACATATTTTTTGCTACTAAAGAAGAGACAACTTATATTCTCTGCTTTAGTCCTTATGTCCATAATTGATCCATAATTTTAAGTAGTGTAATGGCAGCAGAACAATCTTCCTTACATAGTTATGGATAGAGAAGTAGGAGCAGATGGGGCTGAAATGAGGACAAAGTGAACTGAGTCCCAGTCTCTTTAGATGAGAGGATGACCAAGGAGGCTGAGCTCATCCCAGCCTTTGGCTGCAGCCCATGCTAATATCTCCTTACCTCAATATTCTGTGCCTTGATCTAGGATGGGCTTTTTGTCAGTATTTACTTGCATTTTCGTGGGCTAGCTAAAGAAATGCAGCCCATAGTATACTCTTGTATGAAGGGAATTAAATCAGTGTTCTTTAACTAATGTTTTACTTTGGATCCATTGGCAAATTTCCATTCCCTTCCAGTCTGAGATCCACAAAGTTGTCCAAAACTGTTAAGGTTCACTTCCACTTTGGGGAAAAAAAAAGATGAGTAGCTTAAATTAGTTTAGTCCAATGTTTATCATTGACATTTTAACAATACATTTGTTTAGGGTTCATTTTGAGAAATTAGTAATATTTCAGATTTTCCTTGAGAGGTAGGCTCACCACATTCTATTAACCAGTGATTATGCATTGTTAGAGATCTGTCTTAGCAAAATCAATTAGTAGTCCTCTGTCATACTAGGACACATCTCAGTTGTGTTTTCAGAGTCTGGTATTATCCCCCTGTCTCTACTTCCTTTCATAGACCCAGTGATGGAATAGAGTCCACTTGCTAAATGTGCAGATGACCTAAAGCTGAGGGGAACTGCAGCACTCTAGAAAACACTAACAGAATAAAAAGTGATCTTTGCAAAAAGGAAAATCAGTCTGGAATTGAAAAGGTATCATTCAATAAATTCAGGTGCAAGACAGTCCTGCAAGTTAGGCAGGACTTCAGACAGGACAGAACAACTGGCCAAGAGATGTTTTTAAGAACACAGTGGGTCACAAATGGAATTTTAATTAATTGTGGCATATTGTGGAAATGAAAAGTTCCCAAACTTGAATGTCACCAACAAGGAAATGATCTATGACACTGAAAATAATCCTTCTACACTTAAGATCTCATGCAGGATACTGACTCTTGTTTCAGGCATTGTATTTTGAGAAGAGCAGGGAACATTTTGTCTGAGAAGAGCAAGGAGATTCAGAAGGCCAGAAATCTAAACAATACGACACAATCAGAGGAATCAAAGACTAAAGGAGAAAAAGTGAAGAGAAAAAGGAATTAATAATCTCATAAAAAATATCACAAAATCATAATGTGGAATACAAAATCATCTGGCAACAAATAAAGGATTAATCTGTCTGGGCACCTGCTGGATAGGACAGGAGGCAATTCCTTAGGAACTAAGGGAAATTTTCTAATTGTAATGTTAGTTAAGGAGTGGAGAGGTTTCCCAAAGGAAGTAGTTCTATCTTTTCTTTGAATTTCTTGAAGAACAGATAACACAAACGCGTGACAGGATTGCTTTAAATATAGCTGATTCTGCTTTGGAGCTAAAGGATAGGCTAAGAATGCCTCTTGAGATGGTTTCCAGCTTCCTTTTAGCTCTAGTCTCTGTTCGTTCTACCTTTGCTATGTACCTACAGCAGTATATCAGAAGGCAATTAAAACATTAAAAAGCACATTTTGTATTTTTTCCTCCTAAAACAAGCAAATTAATGATACTAAGAAAAATGGTTTGCTCACCACACTCCCTTAGTGTGCTCCAATTACAACACTGAAATATTTGTGCTTCATATGGGAGCTCTGGTTACTATTGAAATCCAGACTTCTGTCATCTGTTTTTTCACAGCTAAATCTGCAGGCAGCAGTAGGAACAAAACAAGTCCAATCTTCTTCAGACCAACAGCAAAGGAAATGAGAGCTCAGCCACTAGTTATTTTGGCATAAATAAGCATATATCTTTCCCAGACTAGCAAAAGTAATCATGGATACATGATACACCATCACAGCTATTAGCCTGCCCAGCCTTAGCTTGCCTTGCCCTTTACCAAGTGCACTGAGCACATTAGCCAAAACTCATCTTCCCTGACATTTCCCAGTGCAGCTCCAGCAGGTAATGCCCATGTTAAATCGGATTCTTTCACTGGAAATGTCCGCTGCATGCCTGAATTACAGCAGTCACGGAGTATCCCCAGGCTTCTTGCTGGGACTCCAGCCCCCGCAGAGACTCAGCCAGCCCAAGCTGTTTGGCAGCTGAAAGCAGGTTTTGTCATCTCAGTTATGCAGCAACTGCTCCCACATTGGCAGGATACCACTCTGGCACACATGCATAAGCTTTTCCTGGTCATGCTTGTAAAAGGCTCCTGGGAAGGTGCTTAGATAGAGTCAGGTTATTAATGCAGAACACAGGATTAAAACAACATGGATGTCAGGGTAGCCCTCGTGATGCTTGTACAATGAGGGGGGCATCCCTAGACAGAGGTGAAACCTTGTCTGCTCTGCCTCATGTGCTCTCTTCCAGGGGCCACTCCTGGCTCCTTGTCTTCTGCTCTCACAACAGCTTCCTGCTGCTGGGTGTCCTGTGCACCAACCTACACTTGGTCTCTCAAACAACCTTCCCTGAAGAGCAGCAGTTGCATTGCCCTCACTGTGTCACCTCAAAGCAGGTGTTAGTGGCCTTCTTGTCAAACTGGGAGAGGGAGAGAAGGGTCCCACACGTGACTGAGCAATGAAGGGTCCCAGTTCTGTGGTCAGCTCCCTGCTCAGAGACTCACCCTTTCAATGCAGGGATTGTTTTGGCCCATTTACTGGAGGTAGCAGCAATAATCTGCCAGACAAAATAAAGCTAATACCTACAGTGTACTCACAATAATTAATAGGTATTCCCAGCATCTCGTGCAGGGCCCTCTCCCAGGAGTCTTCCTGAATATCTTACAGTTAGCTACCCACATACTTCCAGTAAAAAAAAAAACAAAACAAAACCTTCCCCAAACTTATCCTACAGTTTTATTCTGTTTCCAGTACATTGTCTGGTAAAGAAAAACAAGTCAAAAGAGAGCATGCACCAATCTTTTCAATCTGGACAGAAAAAGAGAAGAAATAAGAAGAAAATAAGGAGCTGTTAATTATTCCAGACCTTCTGGCAGCCAAAAAACAGAGTAAGTGTAGGGAGGGCATGCCTCAGAATTCTTCTCTTTTATATGGAAATGTGGAATGTGCTGTTAAAACTAGATTAACTGCTCTGAATTAATAAAATACAAAACCTGAACATTTATTCAAAATTCAGGCCAAACTTCAAGCTGCTTTGAGGTTGACAAACAAAAACAAAGACTTGTATTACCTCCCGCTTACATTATTTTCTGGTTTTGATCAGCACAGAAATACATCAGTGCCTCGTCTCTGTCTGAGCAAAACCCAGTCATGCTGGAATGCCTCCAGAAAATCTTCACACATCCATACAAATGCTTCACTCTTGGGACATCCAGGTAAATGGGATAAGCTTGCAGATTCTTTCACCTTTCAGAATCTTTCTTGTCTTCAGTAATTTTTGATTTTCTGAATATTTCTCTACTTCAGCACAGAGAGCAAATGTGACATACATACTAACCACTAGTGAAATTAGGTTGAAGGAGAAAGGATTTATCAATTAAGTTGCAAAGGACATTAAGAGAAGACAATTCCTTTTAATCAGGAGAAGGAAGAAAGATTTTCCTTCCTTTCTGGACGCTGGTGTTCTAATACAATGCAAACCTCTCTAAACAACACTATCAGCCTACAGGTATCTTATTTTTCTCTCTTTATTAGCCAGTGGTGTCTTTCTTGGTCTAAGAAAAGCAAAATAAGCTCACAGTATTTCCTTTTTCCAGAGAGAATAAACACAATGTCTTACAGGCTAAGCCATCAGGTTATCTACTACCCACTTACAAAGACTTATTTTGTAAATTCTTTTCCTTTCCTATATGCACTCTCCATTGGGAAAAAAAGAAAACCCATCTTTAAAAGTCCCTGCTAGAACCAGCAGAAATGGATGTTTTTGCAGAGTCACTGAGAGTGCGGGTGCTGGATGTGAGAGAGCATGTCCAAAGGAAGAAAATACAGAGAATTTTTTTTTTATTTAAGTAGATTACTTCTATTATACTAATATGCATTCCCCAACACTGATGGTAGTTAAAACACTGTTTTGAATAAGAAATGATCATGTTTACTAATTTTAGTCCTTCAAAAATTCTAATTAATCGGAGTTCTGAGATAAACTGAAAGGAATGAGAACCTAAAATAATGTCTTTTTGAAATGAGGCTGACAGGGGCTCACAAAAGTGAGTAACTGGCTGTGGAGGAAAGTTTCCCACTGCAGCACGAGAAAACCAAAGTATTATCCACTGAGGCAGAGACAACTTTCAATGCTTTCATTAAAAGGTACCAGGGTATAAACTAAAACATGAAATACTAGCTTACCATATATTTGTCTTGAGTGGCACAGGAGATGAATACTCTATCTTGTGAGCATTCAGGATTTTCAGCAACAAGCAGCTTAATCTCAGCTGTTGTTGCATCCTCCACCCTTTTCCTTGACCCCTCCAGAAATCCTGGCACTTCCGTTAATGGCATGGGTCTCTTGCACGTTGCCACCATAAGCACATCCATGAGAGTTGTATGAATCAGCAATCATCTTATGCTGGCTACAGTTAAAATGCAAATGTTGTAGCAGCCCCCTTGTTAGTGGTAGAAATGAGCCAAGGCACAGACTTCTTGTTAAACACAGCATAAAAAGGGTCCTGATTTATTCCCCTTTACAACTCAGCCATCCTGACTCCAACAATTCACTGACTCTGGCTGCAGCAGCTCCTACTGTAGGTTTCCCTTACAGTCTCTGATTGCAGGCTTTTACTCAGCTAGACTGTGACTGCAGGTTCTAACAGGCTCTGACTGCAGATGCAGACTGACCTCACAGCACCAATTCCCTCCCCAGTCCATCTCCTTCATGATCCTTTCACACCAGCTAGTCCACTCCCTTTTATCACTTACCTTTATTGGACACAGCTGTGACTCATCAGGGGCAAGGCTGTATTGGGTAATTAACACAGCTGTTACTTATCAGGGATGAGGTCACCTGTATTCCCTTTTCCTACATGCAAGAGTGACAGGAACTCTCAAAGAAATTTCCAACAGTAGCTATTCTGAACATCTGTCAAACCCCCTCCTTGGAGATCTCAGAGTCTTTGGGGACTATATAACTTCAATACTTTATTGTCGAAGTGGAAACTGTGTTTTGCCCATGGTAATGCAGAATAGCTGTTGGAGCTGGACAAGAACACCATCTATAACACTAGAATCACCTAACGTTATTTTTTTTTTTAAAGGAAA
>VYXD01003870.1:1024984-1135824 GCA_013397195.1 Hylia prasina
TTATTTAAAAAAAAAAAAAAAAAAGAAAAAAAAAAAAGGTGGGGGGGGGAGAGAGAGAAAAAAAAAGAACATTTCATCATTTTGATGGTCAGAACAGGGAAGCCAGAGCTGAATGTTACGAAAATTGTGTTGCACCAGCAACAAGGCTGAATCATTCCAGAGGGAACGATAGTAATGGCAGCAGACAATGCCGTAGGTAATAGATTATTAGCTCTACCATAATGCCCAGTTTTGTCATCTTAATTTACAGAAAATGTTGTAATATCCATAATAAAATGTGCTAAGGGATGTGTGCAGATAGCTAGTTTGAAGCATGGTCCTCCCAACAAGACAACAAAAAGAGGAACTGTGGCATTCTACAGGTAACAAAAAGACACTAATATATGTGCCAGTGGCCCACGCTGACCTGGGACAGGCCTAAGGGGTAGTGCATGTAAAACTGGAGAACATTATATGCAACAGCTGGGAGATGCAAGCTTGGCAGAACTGACAATGTTCATCCCAGTGTTGAGCAAGGAGTCTCCAGGGGACAAAGACCCTCTAGTCGGTTCATTCCTTTCCCTATATCACAGCTGCCTGTGCACTAGAATTTGAAGGTATCCTGAAAGCAAAGGTAGATGCTGTGTATTTGAAAGCCAAGAGCATTGTAACAAAGAGGCTTCACTAAATGTATGAAGGGTTTGCCTGCCCCAAAAACACTGTGTAAAGTCACAAGCCTTTTAGAGCATGAAAGATGCCGGTAAATTGGAAAGGACTCAGAGAAATGCTACAACAAATGATTAAGAGACAGATGGACTCATGAAAAAAAATATTAAAAAACTGAATAGGAGGATGAAAGGAGGTTATGCCAGGCAAAGACTGTAAATAACAAGGACAAAATAAATTATTTAAGACTGTAAAAGGAAATATAATCCACTGTCACTGAATAATACTGAGCAGAGGAAAATTCAGTCAGCAAATCTGTAAAAAAATGTTTCTTTTCTGGTCCAATAGGTTGAAGAATAAGCTCCCAAAGGATATGATAGATATTGTATGACCTGAAGAAATTTAAACTTAGAATCACAGAAATCAAAAACAATACATGTCAGCAGGGGTAGAAAATCAGACTCAAAATAGTAGGTGAATTATATGTGCTAAAACACTTCCCTGTTTCTTATTTCTGTTTTTTACATCTTGATTGTGGCAACACAATGGGAAGAGTGTATATGTATGGGGTTTTTTTATTATTATTATTAGATATATATGTTGAGAGGGGCTTCCTTAACCTGCTAGCTAAATACTTATCATGAAATTCTGTCTGCCTTAGAAACATTTTTATTGTAATGATAATATTTCAAATCTTTTGAAGTCTAAGATTGATCACAAATATTTTGAAGTTCAACTTGAATATCTTAGAAAGGTTAATGATTCATTTTCCTTGATTAGATGATCACTTGCAATGCAAATATTAGCATGTAAGCATTTAAATTTCTGAATTTTGTAAAAATGTATGCATGTGGCTTTGAAATTTGCCTTTCAAGTTTGTGCCAGATGCAAAATAATCAGGTGGTAACACCAAGTGAATACACAAGAGACCTGCACTTAATCTTAACAGAAATAAACTGAATAAATATATTTCTTCACAAAAACTTTCTTGAAGTGTTTGCCTTGCTCTAATTTGATTATACAGCCCTCTCATTCCTGCTGAACAATAAAGATTGCTGCAATTTTTCAACAGACATACACTGAACCAGGATATTCAGCACTGGTTTGGTGGGAGCTGGATTCTGGAGTAGGCCCTCTGGCCACAGATCAGGAAAATATTTAAATTCTTACCTTTTCAAGGCAACAAAAATAAATTATTTTCCAAGAATGGCAACCACTTTCAATTATTTTCTGAACAAAGGGTTTAGGACTGTCAGTTGTTATGTGTGGCCAAATGGGCCCTGTGAAGGCTTGATCCCATCGCCAAACCAAATACAATCATAGAAGGATTTAGGTTGGAAGAGACCTTAAAAATCATCTGGTTTCCAACCCATGAAAAGGGACACTCTCCCAGGCTGTTCAAAGCCTTACCCAACCTGGTTTTGAACACTTCCAGGGATGGGGCATCCACAGCTTTCCTGGGCAGCCTATTTCCAGCGCCTCATCGCTCCCACAGTAAAGAATTTCTTCCTCATAACTAATCTAAACCTCCCCTCTTTCAGTATAAAGCCATTTCCCCTTGTTTTAACAATCCATGTCAATGTAAAAGTCTTTCTCCAGCTCTCTTGCAGCCCTGTTTAGGCACTGAAAGGTGCCATAAGCTCTTCCTGGAGCTTCCTCTTCTCCAGGCTGAACAACTCCAAATCCCTCATCCTTTCTTCACAGAAGAAGTGCTCCAGCCCTCTGATTAACTTGTGGGTGTCCTCTGGACTTGCTCCAACAGGTGAATGTCCTTCTCATGTTGGGGACCTCAGAGCTGGATGCAAGGCAGAGTGTGTTCTCACAAGAACAGAGCAGAGGGGGTGATTCCTCTCCCTCACCCAGCTGGCCATGCTGTGCAGCAGGGAAAAGGGCAACTGAATAATAGAAGCAATATGATTTTCAACAGAAGCCAATTTATTGTTTACATTAAACCCCAGTTATAGTTTCTAGCACTATGTCCACATGTACAGGTGTCTCTTGATTGGCTAAGCCACTTGTCCATGAGGCAGGCACACATCCTTCAGGACACCTAATTGGTCAAGCATCCATCCTCACGTCCTGTGTCTTCTGTCTAGGTTTTGCATTCTTTGTAAGCAAGTTCCCAGGCTCTCTGTTCTATTTTCTGTCCTGTTGTTGTCTCAGTAACCTTGATGGATTCCTGAGAACCCTGAAATCAAGACTGCAGGTGGCTTGTTATCTACAGACAGTTTGGCTGGTACACAGAATGGCCTAAATTGTACAGATTGCTACAGATTGCTACAGTTGTACATGGCTACAGTGCTGCTTTTGGTGCAGCCCAGGGCAGGGTTGACTTTCTGGGCTCTGGGTGCACATGTCTAGGTCGTGTTGTTTCTCATCCACCAGCATCCCAGGTCCTTCTCCATAGGGCTGCTTACAATATGTTCTCTACTCAGCTTGTATTTGTGCTTGGGATTTCCCCAAGTCACATGCAGGACCTTGGCCTTGTTAAACTTCATGAGGTTCACACAGGCCCATCTCTCAAGATTAGGAAGGCCCCTCTGCACATCCCTTCCCCCCAGCATGTTGATTAAATGTCACAGCTTGGAGTCATCAGCAAACTTGCTGAGGGTGCACTCAATCCCACTGTCCATGTCACCAACTAAGATGTTAAACAGCAGCAGTCCCAGTACTGATCCCTGAGGAATGCCACTTATCACTGCTCTCCCATTCATCACTGCTCTCACTTGGGCATTGAGCTGTTGACCACACCTGTTTGCCTTTAACATCCTTGGTCAGATTAAATACCCTCAAGCATTTCTACTCTTTTCCTATCTAGAACAGATAGAATTTCTATTCTAATTCTCTCTAGATTTTCTACTCTATTACATAATTAAATATAATTATGTAATAACCATGATAGCTGTTCGAACTTTCTTTATGGGAAAGCCACTTGAGGAAATGCATCTCCTGAGAAAGCAGAACAAGAGTTTGTTACTGCAGAATTTAAGCAAAATGTTTTGGAGGATAGTGGCAGGGAGTCGTATCACCCAGAACCACTTCTCACTCATAAACCCAAAGATCCTACCTGTAATTTCTCAACTGTGTCCTATAATTCCAAATAACCCAACCACTCTCCTAAATCTGGGGTGTGCCTGCACCAGACAGCAACACACATAAGGGTAAAGGAAAAAAAGAATACAGGAGCAGTTTTCTGTAGGAACTTCAATTTTAAATTTATGCTGTCCCTACTACACCAGATAAAATGAGCTGGACTGCATGATCCTTTTCATTTAAACCAAAGATAGTGTAAAAGGTAATTTTAATACCTTCTTTGAAATAATCATTTTCTCAACTTTAGCCTGGGTTCCATTGTTCCATTGTCACCTCTAAAATTTTTATATCCCACATGGCCAAGTAGTTCCACTGTTCCAGGGTCATATGTTTCATTTTAAGTGCAAAAGTGTGAAGCATATTACTAGGTGTGATATAAAAATTACTTGTCAGCATTAGTCTACCTTTTCCCTTAAATTACCCTGTTTAAAAGTATATTACTTTCCACTTAGGCAGCAAAAAAATACATTCTGTTCTCATTTGCCTTCAGATAAAGTCAGAAATACCCTGGCAACTTTAACAGGGGTACTACTGATTTCCAGCAGTGAAACGGAGGACAAGGTTTGGTCATTGAGATTCAGCTACTGTTTGCATAGAAAGGATCTCCTATCTCCATGATACATAAAATAGTTTATAATATAAGCAATATCAACAAATCAATAATGAGCTCTCTATAGCTAGATTTGAGATACAGATCTTTCAATAAGAGTGCCTCAAACACTCACAAACTTAGATGAAGTGTCTCTTCTTCACTGCTGGGGGAGGTAAGCCTAAAGATGTAAAACTGAAATTAAGTGAGCTGTTTTCATTTTCTGTTTGCATTGAATGTCCACAGTCAAGTCATTGAGATACAGGATCACACAGCATCTCTACAAATCACTCCAGATACTTAAATCCCTAATTCATATTGTTCCAGAATTTGGAATACATGTCTTGCTTGGAGACATAGAAAAGACAAAAACCCCAAGCAATGAAGTTGCATTTTGGGCATACCTTAATTAGCTGTGTGTAAATTGATGTGTTGACAGAGCCTTGAACATCACAGCCCACATTATTCCAGGCCTGGATGCCCCCCTTGCAGACTAAATCAGTCCAGCTTTTCTAATTGTTGCAAGCATGGCTGACAACACAGGCAGGGCTGCACCGTGCTCAAGAGGAACATTATCTCATTTGGAGAAGATCAAAAATCGTGGCATCAGCTTGCTCAGTATAATCCACGAAGAGTGTCTCATCTTGGAAACTGGGAAGCTGGGAGCTCAACTCAGCTGCCCACAGCCACAGACCAGTGCTTTATGCGTGGATAGCTTAGTTATTTCCCTCTTTTATTCAGTCAATTATTTAGAACAGCTAGCTACTCTTTGCAAAGCTAGAAGTGGAGTGGGTGATTTCAGGACCGTAAGGCCGAAACACCTGTAGCTTGGTACACAGTGTGTTCTCTGTGTGTGTGACTGTGTACAAAGGCAGGGAAATGAGAAATGTATTCCTCAGGAGCTGTTTAATGGCCAAAGCAACATCATGTTCAAACAGCACAAAACCTCAATTGTTTCTCACTGTGCCATGGCATTAGGGTAGGGAATGACTGACAAGGAAGAGAGCATTTGACTGAGGAATGAGCAGCACTCTCTGCACGAATCTCACTAAAGCTGGGCTTCCAAAGACTGAGCAGTACCCATGTCATGCCCTTCAATCACAACTGTGACAGTTCTTCCCTTCATTGATTACTATTAATGATGGCTGAGCAGGCTGGAGGAAGAGAGTAACTGAGTCAGAGAAGGCAGAAGATAGACCTTGTTTGAAAGGGTAGTAGCAAAAAGAAAGTGGTCACAGATGAAGGCATCTGAAAAACAAGTATCTCCTTTAATAAGACAAATATATCCAAGAGGAGATCTCCACAACAGAAAATGGCACATAATGGTCTCAAACCTCCTTCTATACCACCATAAACCTGAATTTTCCATCCCTTTCTTCTGCCTGTGAACTAGCATGCATGCACCTGCATTTGCTGTTAATTTTTTATGGCTGGCAGAAAGGATTGTCCAAATACTCACCTTGCCAGACCCTGTTAGATGATGAACTGATGGTTAGGGCCCAGTCTCACTAATTCCCACACATCTGGGATGCCAGATGTTAAAGCCCCCAGTGCTGACAAGTCAGATGGATGAACAGATCAGACCATCATGAAAAAGTCATCCACTCTACTGTTTGCTGACCCTGAGCAGGATGTGTGAAAAAATCAACAGGGTGAACTTTTTTTCTCAGGCAGTAATGGATTAAGCTGCCTATCTAAAAGAGTCACATCAGCATGCCAAGTAAAGAAAAGTTTTTGGATTATTAATTTTTTTTAATCACTGAAAGAAGGATCTTTTTAATTTAGGAATTTCACTGGTCCATTGCCATCCTTGTTTCTCTGCATATCCAGCCATGTTCAGGGCTATCTTGATCACTGAGGGAGAAGTTCATTTCCAGGAAGAGATTCTCTGCCCTGTGATTTCAGTTGCCAATTTGTAGTTCTGCTAGTTACCTGTAAAAAAGACATAATTGGCCTTTGTAATGTAGTTGGGAATAGCAAGAGGAAATTGTCTCTACTCAGCAAGGGAAATGTTTTGGTGGGATGGCAGGAAAAGCGACACAGAATTATGAGCACTTGCATTTGGACTGCAGTCATAGGTGAAACTGTTGCCACCTGTTTGTTTGGGATTTCTTTTTGCTGGTAACATGGTAATTCCACATTTTGCCAGACTTACATGTTCAACCCTTCCTTAATGTATTTCCTCATGGTTTGGCACTGAGCCACAGAAGTTAGAACCATCTCTGCTGCACTAAGATGGAGATGGAGGTTTGAGGAAGATGTCAATCAAACTGAAATGATCAGCCTCACATGGAGATCTGGGTCTCTTGCAAGTTCAGGTGACATTCATTTATGCCTCTAAAATCTAAAGATAAAACCATAAACAAATACTATGCTTTGGCATGGAGAAGGAGAAGTAGAGGGGAAATAATCTAAAAATCTTTTCCCCGTTAACATTATTTTAGAATAAACTTCAAAAATAGCACTTGCTTACAAGGAAGAAGTAAAAAAAGACCCATCTTTCTGTACCCTTCAGAGCTAATGGATTAAGAGAGGTGACAGGCAGACTATAGTTCAGAAAGCTGTATTTTACTTGGTATTTTATTTAAAATTTTTTGAGGGTGAAATATCTATCTATGGAATGCCCTCTTGTATAAGGGCATGCCTGTCTGCCAGATAAAGCAGCATGAAGTTCAGAGAAAAATGCTTTGAAGCCTCTTAGGAGAAAACAGTTCTACCTTAATGAAGTCCATTATGGGCCTCAGCTTTCAGTATGAGAAAGCACTTTCAAAACATGTCTAGCAATGAAAATGAGACTCTCTCATGAAGTGTAAAAGTTGTGACAAGCCAGCCACAGATGGAAATGACAAGGTTTTGCCTGCCACAGACAGCTCAGAAAACATTCCAGAGAGTACTGGAGCCACAAGGAGTTACTGGATTTCAATCAGGGCTCAGTGAAATCAATTACAACTGGAAATGCATCAGCTGCACCATGTATTTTCAACAAGGTAAGAAATACATGAGAATGTATTTCTCTTGGTATTATCCCTTCATATGTATGGCATGAAGCTACCTGACTGAGGCTGTAAGACTATTTTTATAGTTAGGACAGAGGTATACAACTCAAGAATACGGGTATGCTTTCCAGCTCTACACTGCCCATTTTCTACTTGAGCTTTTGTACATACTTTCTTTTTTTTATTTTTTTTTTTTTTGTATGCTTCAGATCCCCCTCTGAAAAGTGAAACCAATATTTTTCTATTTCTTTATGTGATTGTGCTTGTATAACATGGGTTTTCCTCACAGTACAATGGAAATTTGGCTTTACCTTGAGGTTTCCATGTTAATATATGTAAGAAGAATAAAAAAATGCAGTAACATTCTGAGTTAATTCAAGATGGTGCTCCTGCTGATATTAATAGATCTACTATTGCTTGGAAAAGAACGAAATCACCCTCAGCCGAGAGTTTTACCTTTCACATTCTGAATGTACAGTTGTTGAAATTTGTTATGAATAATGGAAAGCCAAGTTGACAGATTAAATGTGACATCCATGAAACTGAATCTTTTGGCAATACTATATTTCACAAGGTTTTCAAACTAGCCATCACATCCATTATTACCAAAAAGTTTCTAGGTCCCAGTGGGACCCATAGGCAAAGAAGTGAAATCCCCCATTGAAAAACTTTCTGTCAGATGCAAAGAAGCAAAAAGCTTGCACTCTCTTACCTGGAAGGCAATACTGACAAGATTTTTAGCATGTTGTATATTTTACAGATCTCAAGTAAGTTCAAACATCTAAACCCAAACTCTGGCCAGATTTTAACATCATGAGAGAACAAGTGCTGTTAACCTGCCATGGAAGGGGAGAGTTCTCAGGCTTTTACCCCTGTCCAGTATGATTCTGTGCAGATATGGACTCTTTCCCACTGTAAAAATGTTATATGAGATTTCTGATGCACTTCTGTGCAGCTTCAATGAGTGTTTTGAGTTCTCTTCTACCATCACAAACAATGCCTTGCTTCCAGAAAAATGAATTGTGCTCTGTAAATCTGCTCTAAAGTTCATATAACACTGACCACAGATACCAATTCACAAAGCAACTGTGACTTTTCTGTGGCAAAAATCCTAAGGCAAGGGTATCCCCAAGAGCCTCTTCTGTGCCTGAAAAACAAAGCAAAAAAACCCACATCTTTCTAGCTGCTACAGATTGGTTTCTTCTGTTTGGTCGTAAACTCTAACACTGACAATGCAAAGACTGATTGATTCGGAACATTAAAATAGCAGTGCTACTCTTCTAGAAATCCTTTGCATGTTAATTCATCTTTGTTTGTGCAGCCTTTGCAAGCCGAATTTAGCCTCATAATTTCGGAGAATTCTCTCCTTCCCTCTCCTATATATTATCTTCATCTTGCAGACCTCTAAATCCAAGTCATTTTATTATTGATGAGCAGGATTTGTATAATGTTTGTCAAGAGATTTGATCTGAAGGATCATAAACTTCATGTCATAATTTTTTTCAGCCAATACTGATATGCAGGCCTCTCCAGGGTGAAACAGAGAGTTGCCTGAAGATGCCTTGCAGATTAGGGGTGGAAGGGAAGAAGCTTGCAGGAGCGTGAAAATTAGTGCTATGCACAAATGTAATTACTTGTTTAGATCCCAAGTTCAGCAGTTTAGCTAAAATAGCTTTAGTTGCTCAGACAGTGCCAATAGCTTTTATCCAATTATAAAAATTGTAGAATGCCTACTCTGTAGACTACATGGCAGCACGTTCCTACAACACACAGCACAAAGACACCTGTCCAGAGGTGGGAGGAGAACTCTCCTCATCATGGCTCATGACCAGCCTGCAAGTGTTGCCTTTTTCCCAACCTGGAAATTAAACTCAAGATAATTTTAGTAAGGAGGTAATAGGAAAGAGGATCATTATTTGAAAGCCTTCAAGAGGCAGCTTTGGAAAGATGTCCACAAAAGCCCACCTTCCCAGGGGTGAATACATTTTTACAGGTTTTAGGAAATTAGCATAATTGACAAAAAGCCCCAATTAGGAGGACAAGTGGAGATGCAATTCCCCCTCCAGGTGAAGCCCCTTCCCTGGAGCTCCCCCCCTCAGCAGTAGCTGTGCTTTGTCCATGAAATGCATCTTGAAGGGTTGTTCTCAACCTTGGCAACCAGAAAGAACCAAGATAGAACAAGGGGGTTGTATCCCTGGGGGTTGGAGCTCTGGAATTTGTTGTCTTGGAAAGGCCATGGAAAATTACTGGGAAAACTAGCTACTAATACAATAGGCTACAAAACTACAAATATATGTGCAAAGAATACAGAGAACATGGAATAAAAGACAAAACCCAAAACAGCATCACAAAGCTTCCCTCCACAGCACCATTCCCACACCTTCAGTGGGAGATTTGAAACAAGACAAATGCCTAAACATGTCTAAACTTTCTTTCACTCTCCCCATTTGACATTGAAAAGGTGATAAGGAATTTAATTGGGCCAGGAGAGGATACATTTCCTGCAGAGTAATTTCTTCAGGCTACAGCACTTTTTTCCTCCATCCAGATCCACTGGCCTGTCCAAACATCCAGCTACTGCACTGATCAGTGAGCTCTGAGGCAGAGCATCCTATTGAGTAGATGCCCTCTGATGTTTTTTGGAGTCAGCATGCATACAGCCATTGACAAAACCTCCCACTGAGACTCTAAATCCCCAAAGAGGGCTAGGGAAAATTTGTAGCCTTCTGAATACCATGAAATCATCCTCTGTAAGTAGTGCCCTGAGGTGGGTTTGGCTCACTAGAACTCTTCAGAGTGACAGAGAGGAATGGGGCTGGGGGACAAAAACCAAGGAGGGACCACACAGCTCAGGTGGCAGAGCATACCAGGGACTTTCTCCTGGACTTACTCTAAACAATTTTGGTTCCTATCTCCATAAAAAAATCTTCTAACACTATTTGGGTTTGTTTTGATCCCTCCAGCGCCAAAACGTAATTTCACCCAGAAACGGGTGATAGGAAGTATGGATGCAGGCAATTTGTGCCATTGCACTTCAGGCCAAAAAAACACTCCCTGGGGATTATATTTAACAGTAAAAATGTAGACTCTGAGTTCCAGCAAAATCCCCATTTTTCTGAAATGGTAATGAAAGGACAAACAATATCTTTACATCAGATTATTTGAATTAAGCAAGTAGATAGAGAATTCTTTCTTTTTCTCCGTTGCTGTCATGTTTGATGGATGATCTCAGCTGATGCTGGATTTTCAGTTAATTTAGGACATTTACTTTTGTTGTGATAAAAGGATGATCTCGCTTAGAGACCCTCTCTGCATTTATTGCTCATTGTCTTTACACACCAGTAGAAAAAAACAATACCTTAACATGCAAGAAAATGACAATAGTAGTAATAATGACAATTACAACAACAATCACCAAAGAGCCTGGGGCCAGGAGAGAAGTAAAATGGTTTATGTTTAGTTTTGGTCTTTACATCAGTAATGAAAAAAACAAACAGGAAATGGGGCAGTTGTGGGGTCACATGCCACATGCAACAGAAAGGAAACTACTTGGAAATTTGAGTTAACCAGGAATGCATTACGTCAGGAAATATTGGATTTGAGACTTACTGGTCATGTCAATCAATTTAATTTTTTCACATACATTGGAAAATATATCTTTCCCAGCGTGCAATATTTAATTAGACCTTCATGAGACTTTAAAGCAGGCTCCAAGGATTTTCATAACTCTATGTTCACATGCCAAATTTACATAAATGGAGACAAAGAGATTAAAAAAGCAGGGAATGTAATGAAAAATGCTGCCATCTAAGACCTTAGGAGGAACAAAAGGGATAAGAGGAAAAGAAACTTAAGAAAAAAATATGAAAAAAGAGAACTAATAAAAGAAATGTGCATGAAAATATATTTGAAGAAGAATCCTACCTTATGAATGCCTAACAAAAATAATAGCTCTTTTAATCTGTAGATCTTGTTCTTTAAAGTGTAAAGGAAAGCTCACTATTGTAATTTTAATAAAAGGAGGAAACCAAGGTATCAAATTTTGATTGACCCAATGAGGAAACAGAAAGTATATTGTACCTCACTGTCTCATCCTTCCTCTTCCTGTTGGCAAGTGGTTACCTTGTTATTCGGCTTTTCACAAAAATAAGTCCAAATCCCCAACTTCTTTTGACACTGCCTCCAGAGGGGAGATCACTGTTAAAAACTAATCTCCAGGCAATGGTATTCCACTTTGTCACCAAAAAAAACCCACTTCTTTCAGGTCCACAGATACAGATTATGCGACAAGACGTGAAACAATTAGAGTCAAACTACCTCCACATTCCTCTCTCAGTTCCCAGAAAAGATTTTAGGATGTTTTCTCACTCCCCTCTAAACACTAAAATCACCATGCCTGCATGGTGACTATAGAGGATGATATTCCAATGTTTTCCCTGCTATATAGGAATTTTCCCTCCACTTGAACAAAGAGGCTTTCTATCTTAGTTCAGGAACAGTAAAGAGACTTGCTTCATTTTTCTCTCTCCTCCCACTGGCTCATGCTGTGGGATCAAGTATGTCTAAAGCCAAATCCAGATATTTACAGAATGCTTTCACTAGGCTGAGTTCTTGAAAGCCACTTTATGCATCCTTTCAGGGTGCTCTCACCAACTGAGTCATCACTGACGAAAAAGATGGGGGAAGTAAAGGGGAGAAACAAGCAAGGAGATGACAGAATATACCATAAAAGTCATATTTTTTAAAAAAACTGGATTTCTGTGGTAATCATTTTCATTATGTACACCAGAGAACAGGGTCTAAGTTCATGAAATAAGGTGTGAAGCAATGAGTAAATAATAGAGGTCGAGCAAGAAGAGTGGGTGAGAGCTGGCAGATGAGCAGGACTGTACTCTGCAGAGTCAGAAGGCAGAGTCTGAGTGTTTTGCAGCTCTAAATATTCCACCAGATTCCTTCTCCCCTTATCCCTCTCTCTTGGTATCTCAGATATAGCAGGAACTTGAACAACATGAAGAAATTCATACAGAAGTGTTAAGGAACAATGAAGATGATTCTCACAGCAGCATGTTGCATTCCTGATATGCACCAACAAAAAAGAAACCAGTCAAGGTGAGAGGCAATAAGAGCTGTGAAGGATGTTAATAGGTTTAAAATACTTGCAGTGATGAATCAAGAAAAAGCAATGTGATTTTATAATTAATGATTGAACAAGAAAATGAAATTATGTGGATGAGAAGGGAAAGGTGCCTAGAGACCTGCTCACTTAATTCAGATCTATACAGTGTGGAAGTACAGATTTTCTTTATACTGACCAGGCCTTGGTAAACAACACAGACAGTAGAGTGAGAAGAGATCTTGATCTACAAGATTTTATACTTTTTGATGATAAAATCTCCTATAGTATATTTTCACTGGCCTTACCAAGGTGGAGAACAATCCCATCATCTTCCTCCCATGGGGGAAATGGACAATTTGCCACTGAATTCATTCCTATTTTGTGAATGTACCAGAGAGCCACAGTGTTTATCAGTCCATCTGGCTCTTGTCCTGACAACTGGTAAATAGAGAAAAGGAATAGGTAGGACAGAAGGAATATGCATCTGAACATAAGGAAGACCTTTTGTACTGTAGGGAGGACTGAGCATTGTCATGGGTTTCTCAGAGAGATTGTAGTCTCCATCCCTGGAGATACTGAAAAGCCATCTGGGCAAGGTCCTAAGGAGCCTGCTGTGGGTGGTCCTGCTTGAGTAGGAGGGACTAGCCCAGATGACCTCCAAAGGTCCCTTCCAAGTTCAACCACTCTCTGATTCTACAGTTCCAGAAAAAAGTTAAACTCCTGTAGGGGGATTTTTTGCATATCTACCATATTTTCTTATGTAACACTTTGAGTTTGGACAAGTCATTTCATCCTTTAATGCTTCTCTTCCTTCATCTGCAAATGGGGTTTAATTATATCTACTACCCATGGAGCACACTTCATTAAGAATCCACTCACATGCAGAAAACCTGTGCACTGTTTACACCCTTAAATGGAACATTGGTAATACCCAGATTATGTGGTTAGTTCAAGGAGCTGTGGTAAATGTCTCACTCTCCCTTGGCAAAGCCCCTGGGATACCTGGAAACTGTAAGCATTAACACTCCAAAACATTCACCTTGTTCTCTGTGTAGGCTGGGGAATGCCACAGCAACACTTTATGACTCCAAGACATTAAAATTTGTCTCATGTCATAATCCATACGCTTGGGTTGTTATTTTGTGTAGTTAAATCTGAACATGCTTCCCTGCTGCAGATAATTAGTGATATGCACATGGGAGATGTTACAGCTCATAGGATAGTCTTTTCTCTGACAGTTGACAGTGATGACCATGCAGTCTGTTCCAAAGAGGGAAAGGGGAGCTGTGTTATCAGGAATTGATTTTTGCCTTCATAAAAGCCCCTTCTCATCCACCGGTTTCCCCTAAAACCTACCTACTGCCCAGATTTATTTGAAAGTATACCATTAAATTTTTACTGGTTCAGTTTTATTGGAGGGGGTTTAGGTATTTTATTAGGCTCGGCACTCAAGTTGAAGCCTCTGTGAAACCTCTAAATCCATCTCTTGATGTTGTCAAGGTAAACAATACACAGGGAGTTCATTGTTTACTTCTGGATAATAAAGAGTTACATATTATAAAAGGTGTGGGATATCAGTATTCAGAATATTTGGGTTACAGCAGATTATGAGGACAGTTATATCAGAAGTTGAAGAAATAATAGTCAACATATAGTGAGTTGTTTCAGTAATTCAGAGGAAAGGTAGAATGAATAGGTGATGCAGGTTTTTTGTGATGATGATGATGGTGGTGATGATGATAGATGAGGCCATTAAGCTGCTGATAATCTGCTCCAGCCTTCCAGAAAAGTCCCATTTCTTTCTTTTTCTTTCTTTCTAAACTATCAAAACAACTTTCCCATTTGGATCTTTCTTGAAGAATAAGGTAGTCAAATTTCAACCTTCAAAATCTATTCATGAGACTCTGGTAGAATTATAGGAGAGACAGATGATTTCATAGAGAACACCTTTTTTATTCCAGCTACTGGACACGGCTTCATTTTCCAGCTTCTGAGAAGACAAACCAAAAATCAAAATTTTATGGACATTTATGAACTGTTCCAGGTGGCAAACAGTGAATTTGATGTTGTTTTACTTTGGTAGGACACGGAAGTCGATATTTGCATTGTATGTAGAGTGGATATGTTATAAAAATGTAACACACATTTAACCAGACTAAAATATTTTAATGGTCTGTTTGCATGTAATTTATGCCCAGCTAATCAAGTCTACTTTATCACTTTCTTCTACTTTGTCCATTAGTGATCTTGCTTGGAAACAGGTCAATAAACCTGACATGGCTGTCGTGTTTGGTTAAGCTCAGTGTTTCCATCTAGAGAGCAAAACTGTGAATCCTCAACTTACTCCTTGGAAACCTGATTTTGAGGGAAGTCTAACAAACACTGCCATGTCCAGTGCCCTTATCTGCACGGTGGTAGGGGCATAGGGAAGCCCTCCTCCTCCTTCCATCTTTCCAGATCCATCACAGTTCTCAGACCTTGCTACATGCCATGCACTGTAAATTATTGTATCCTTCTGTCCTCACTGCTGGACATTAGAAGTCATGACAAGTTTGCTCTACTGTCAGCTTAATCCACTTTTCTGTTCTTAAAACAAGTAACCCCTGTATTTGCAGGCAACATTGTCTCTTAAAACTGGAATTTCAGGTTTAGAATATTTGACCACTGGTGTCCATAGTCTTAACATAACTTTACACAGCAGTAATGGTGTCTGAGCTGTAGACCACAGGCAGGTGTCACCTATGCTTGATGACTTCACAGGAAAGCATCTTCATCCTCTTTTCTTGTTTTTATTGTCCAGTTGTATATGCACCCAAGGTTTTCTGGATAATTTTTATTCCACCTCTAATTAAAACTATTGAAAAATGTTTTCTTGTCGCCTGCATACTAAAAACTGACTCAAAATACAGTGCCTACTTAGAAATTTTTTTTTTCATGTGCCATGAGGTCTTGGATAAACGATCAAAATCACATCACTTATTCTTATTATTCCAATATAACTATCCATAGAACATGATTGAATAAATGAGAAACTGCTGCCCTCCTAAACTTCTGAAAGTAATAAACTAAAGCAATGCCTTATCATACCTGAATATCACCCATGACATCCAGCCACATGACATAACTTTAAAAAAAATGAAAAAAAGGAAATTCAACTGCTAGCAGAAGAGATTATACATTTTATGCGTGTGTATTAATCACAAGTATTAGCCTCCAAAACTTCAGACCTAATTGCTAGAAGCAGTTAGAAAAACTTGACAGAGTTATGCTAGCTGTGTAGATCCCTCTCAACAGGATTAGCTGAGCTGAGCACAGCCTTGTACGTGACACCACGGCACAGGATCAGTGCCAGCACTAGAAAATCAGCTCTGGTGGAGAGGCTTGACAAAGTGCATGGCATACATACAGTGTGTGCTACAAGTACAAATTCAGAGAGCTCAGGGGTTGAAAGCTTTAGAGCTTTCAATCTATGCATAGGCATGTAGGCATAGACAGCATCGCTGATTCAAACTGACACAGAACTAATACATTCATTTCCTTTCAAATCCATGTTTCTCCTCACAGCTTCTACCCCTGGATGTTGAGAGATTACATGTTTCTGCAACCATTTTTTATGTGAGATATGAGAAGAGGTTCTTTTTTTCAGAGGAGAAAAGGCATACATAGGAGCCTAAGACCTATTTTGAGGCAGGGCTACCACCAGCAGAGGGTAAGAGAAAAGGAAAAGAGGGAGAAAAGAGGTCTCAGAGACTACAAAGAGAAAATCAGAAAGCAAATATCAGGAAGTACAAAGACTCATTTAAGGCTCATGCTCATCTTTTTATTAAAAAAAAAAAAAAAAGTAGCCTCAGCAGGTGGGCTTTTACTTTTGGGTGGACTCTGTCTTTCAAGAGAATGAAGCCAAGAGGGAACTCGTGTGGTTTCACAGCAGCAAGATTTTTTCTTTCTTGGCCTGAGTAGAAGTATCATGCTCTGGAAAAGAGCATCTCATGAGCAAAAGCACAGATGATTGTCCTGTGAACAGACTGTCATTCAGCCCATGTCCAAATGAAACTCCCAAAGTCCACCAGAGTTGTGAAATGGAGAAATAACAGTTGCTATTGCAGGAGAGGGAATGAGAAAAGGAGGGGAGAAGACAAAATGAGAACAAACTATTTCAAAGTCATACAGAAAGTCACCATCCCAATAATTTCAAAGGAAGCAAAAAATCCCTGTCCTGAAATTATGGAGAAAGAGGATATTTCCTGTTTCCTTTTGCCTTAAAATTTCCCTTTGAAACTGTTTCACACCAGCACCATCAAAACCTTGGCAAACACAGAGGCAGAGGACAGACATGAACCAGATTTATAATGAAGTGAGGTAGAAAACAGGTGAGGACAGCTTTTTCCCTAGCTCTTCCCAGCTTTGCAATGAAAGGTTTTCAGAGCTCTAATTATAAATCAAAGCTCAAGTTCTTCTGTGAATCACTGTTTGAAGGAGCTGCAATTTTGCCCTTTAAAGCATTTCCTCAGTCAGGCAGCTGGATAGGGGAAGGGTGATTTTTCCATGCTTTATAAGGTGGGCAGAGAAGGACAGTCAGCTGCAGAGAATAAGGCAGCACAGCTGCCCCACATTAAAGAGAGGCAGAAAAAAAAGCTGGTGAATAGCTTGGCCAGGTGGATTTATTTTCCTCGTCACCCAGCAGCTGTGGTAAAACCCCAAAGGCAAAAATGTGTCACTGCTGAAACAAAACCAAAAACAGTGAGTCTAGTTCATGACACAAATATGTTGTGTGGGGAAATGTCACACACATGCATACATGTAAGCAATCATTTGCCTGGTTCAGTCACTGAGTTGCTGGGGGCATTAAGCACATTGCCTGCGATTTTCCAACTGTGCTTTTAAAGGGAGAAAGTATTGGAGATAGTAGCAGGTCCTAGTACTGAGCTGCAGTGAGAGTAAGACCCCTGGAGGGTTATGAAAAATCCAGATATTTAAGGACTGGGAAAAAAAAAACATTTAGCTATAAAGAAAAAGAAGAGGATAGTCCACTCATTTAAAATAGGATGCAAAGAATTGCTTGAAAAAATCTCTGTGATACTGTCCACATGACTCCATCTCCTCTTTGAAGCTCAATAATGACTGGGCATAACCTGTACAGTTACAGGGGCATTTTATAAGCTTTTCCACTTATGTAGTTCCTCTGTGTTTATGGAGCCCATTCATCGTGTTCCCATAATGCTCTTTTTCTCAGAATTCAGCTTTGCAGGGACCAAAGATCATCAATTATAGAACAATTACAACTTTAATGATATTGTGAACAAAGCTTGCTTACCATTCAGCTGCTTTTCTCTACCCTGCTTACCAGAAAATTCTCACCATCATCTCTCTGTAAAGTGAGTAGACCTCACCCTGAGACCTGATTTCCCCATGCCTTAGCCTGGCTCTCAGTCATGAACTTGTAAAATTAAGAACAGTCTGTATGAGACAATGAGCTTATTAAATTCTTTGGTGTTATATTTTACAGAAAATAAAATATTGCTGATAGTAATTAATGTGTGCAGCTCTGTATCAGCAATGATGTCTTGGATTCAAATAAACATCAAGGGATGCTTCAGAGTTACCACATCTGAGAAGCCTTATGAGAAATAGAGCAGTGATTGATGTCTCTGCTTTACCTGGCAATTTCACACACATTAATGTTTTCTGTGCTTGCTTTCCTGGACCTCACAAGGTCTCCTCATCATGGGAGCCTTGGAAAGAACTATCCCATAGGGACAGGTTTATGTTCTCAGTATGGTATAAATGCTTGTTCTCACAGCTGTGTCCAGCTGTAGGTAGTCTTCCCTTACAGCAGAAAGAGATTACTAAAAGATAGATAAAATATTCTTTCTTTGCATCATTCTTAAAAACCTTGCAGGAAAATACTTAGGGGAGAAAAACCCCAAAACACTGTGCATTAGTACAAGTCAAAGAGCCAAATACATGTAAGAAAATCCCATTCAGTCCTGTTATGAGACAAGATTTAGCAGGCTTAACAACCTAGACTCTAATATGTCTCTCATCTGAAAATGATAATTTCATTCAAGGGGATAAGATAACAAAAAAAAAAGTTATGAAATTGATTAGACAGTGGGAAATGCATGTCTCTGACTTTGTAGGGCTTATTTTTCTCTCAAAAAAATTAATTTAATACCAGAGCCCTTATTTAGACTAAATTACAAAGAGAGGAAAATTAAAAATGTGATGCAACAGTTAGAGAACAGGAAAATTACTTGATGTGCAATGCATATTGAGTGCTCATATTTCCACTGTGAGGAGAGGACTCAGTCCTACAAGCAACAGAGAATCGTGCAGTTCAGATGGCTTCAGGTGTTAGTTTCCAGCTGCTACAGAAGTCTCCAATTTACTTAGTGACATAAACCACATATTTTTCCCAACATATCAGGGTCTAGTCAGTACCACTGGATCACAAAAATGATAACTTGCTGTGCTGGAGAATATAAACAAGTAGATTTCACAACAATTAGAGACTATAAAATAAATCTTCATACAAATTTCTTCTGATGAATAGAGACTCATTTTTAAAAATATTTTGTTCACACTAGCTATGGAGAGCATGGCTTATTTGATATGGGGCCTATCGACTTTGTAGATGTGTGTCTGTGTGCACTCCTATCACATGACACCTTAGAAGGAGTTTTAAGACTGTAAAGCAGGGTGGAATTGGGAGGAGAAATTCCTCCCCTGCCCCCTTCAGTTCTGCAGATTTCAAGGCGTATCTCTGAAATGTAAACATCTATTTCACGTTGTTTACTTTAAAGAGGAAAAATAAAATCCTAGATTTATATGACAACTTTTATCTAAAAAAGTATAAATTTTTTTTATAATGATGCAGTGTGTATTGTGAGACTGTTGAGAGGGAGGCATGTAGATCTGTATGGATGCACACACACAAGCATTTATAAATGCATCCACATATATACATCATATAATGCAATGCTAATAGATAGTTATGTTTGTAATAGACATCAGGCAGTGTGATACTAACAGACCTTTATATTTAAAGTAGAGTGGGCAGATGCTTTTCAAATAAATCTATATGAAGAAATAAAATGAACAACCTCTCACCCTGCTGCAACACAGCTAGTCAGTGCATAAGTGTGAATGTTCCCCACATGGGTATTAAATTTCAGTGGAATTTAAAAGAATTAATAAAAACCCTAAGGAAAAGATGGTGAGAATGAATCTTCAGTATACACCTACACTCTCAGTGCCTTTCTTTTCTCTGCTTTGCATGCTCTCCTCTCAACATATTCCCTTGCTCTGCTCCCAGAGCTCCCACAGCATATTCTGTCTTGGAGCACACAGCCCTCCTCTCCTGGCAGCACGCCCTTGCTGTACAAGCTTTTGTAGGGCTGTGATCTTCAAGTGAGCACCCAATAAGCTCTCCCCTGGAGTCAGACTGTGTGATTGTGTTAGGACACTCATACTGCCATCAGAGATGACATTTCTGTACAGCTTTGACTTCGTTCAGAGCAGGCATGCCCACGCTGGCAGAGATGGCCCAGGGATTGCTGTAAGGGCACGGGAAGGAGAGGTGCTTTTGAACAGTCCCAGCAGAGAAGAGTTGGTCTCACCCACTCCCTGTCTCCACGTGCCCTGCAGGGATTCAATTCCACCATCTCTCAGATTTTGCATGTTCTTCCCTGGCTTTCCAGCACACCAGAAAATTTCGGTTTCGTCTTCCCACATTTCTTGCTTCTCAAGGAAACCTTCAATCCCACAAGACTTTTAGACCATGGCTGGTAGAATTTTGAAGACTTGCTGAAAATTGGAGATAATGAGCAGAAGCAGGAAGAATGACTGTGGAGATAGAGAGTGGGCCTGGAGGCAAGCTCGTTTATGCAAATCTAATGCTAAATGTTCTCTCACTGCTGGGCTGAGCTTGCCTGCATAAAATGTCCCAGCCCTAGATAAAACTATTTATGGCCCAGCCTCAGAAAATAAAATAATTCTTAAAAGGACAATTAGGAGAGAATAGCATTTTGAAGTCCATGCTGATGAATTTATCCTTTTCAATTGCCAATTTGTTTTTCTGAGACAATGGAAGACTCTGACAATACCAGAAATAAATGATACATGTTTTCAGTACATGAAAGCTTTATTTCTGAGACACAGCGAAGCCTGACAAAGGTGTTTGGCCCTTGTGTTACATGTCAAAGCAGCTGGGAGCATCAATAGATGTAAGATGTTCTAATAGCAAACAATTAATATACCTAACGTGTTTCAAAGTTATGTTAGGTATCTTTTCGTCAAATTAAGAATCTGGAGGGGTGGCTTGTTTGTTTGGATTTTTTCACTAAATGAATATCTGTTTGGTTTTTTTTTTTTTAAATATATAATTCTCTAGTATTTGTAGAATCTATCAGATAAAATAAAAATAAACCAGAGCCACAAAGACAAGCTGAACCTAAGCATCACAGAAAGAAAAAAAAATCACTGGTTTTAACAGGTCCAAACCTGCTATCAAAACACAAGCAAGTCCTGTTATCCTTGCACTGTTAAATGAAAGCAAGTATATCATAAAAGCAAATATCTAAAGTCCAAACAAGCCACCAACTCTCAACTGAGTCTACAGTCATGACCCTTCTGTCAGACAAAAATCTTAGGTTATTCCCATTTCCTCAATATTAGAAAAGAACCTCATAAACAAACCAGGGAAATGTATACTTGCAGAGGATTCTCAAGTGTTATACCACAGGTATTTGGCCTGGTTTTGGTTGTAATCATGGTTTTATTTCACCAGAACAAAGCTGTTTTGTTTTAATTTGGGTTTGTTGGGTTTTTTTTCGGGGGGGAGGGGTTAAGTGTAAAAAGCAAGCTGGACAAGATTGCAAGCTCTTTGGAAGACAGAATTGAAAATAAAGCATATTGAAAAAGTGGAAAGCCACCCTGGAAGTCCATAAGATGAAGTTCAACAGACACAAGCCCAAAGAAAATCAAGTGGGGTAACCTGACTGCATGGAGGAGAACCAGTGAGTGCAGCACAGCACAAAGTGCATGTGCTAAAATTAGGAGGATGCTGTTGCAGAAAGAGAAGGTCTCACAGCAGACCATGTTACACAGGAGCACTGAGCAGAAGAAACCACAGTCCTGGTTCCAGTTCAGCTCATGCTGTACCAAGGCACAGGTGATTCCCTCTGGTTCTGGGATGGCTCATGTTGAGAAAGACAAAAGGAAACCTATAAAGAGAGAAGAAATAAGAATGATAAGAGGATGAACAGATGCAACCCACAGGACACAGGGACTGTTCAGGCTAAGAAAGAAAAAGCAAGACATGGGAACAGCCTTCCAGCTTTTATAGCAACCAGCCAACTGGTTGCTATAAAAAGGCAAATCAATAGGTCTTCTAGAGGCAGTAAGGATAGAAAACAAAAGAGGAATTTGCAGGAATGTTATTTGGTTTAAAAATTCTAATTCTTCCAGTTAAATATTAAGAAAAATCCAAAGCAGGGTGAGGCATGGGAATAGACTCTGCAGGGATTCCTGAAAGATATATTTCCCCAGAGCTTTGTAAGAATAGGTTGTACAAATATCCAGTAGGTGTGTTCCTAGTATATTTACCATGAAATGAAGCAAAGAGGAATTTTGGTCCCTTGAGGTCCTTTGCCATTCTGTGTTTCAATGTTCCCATGTATTTGGAAGATGAGTTCCAATGAAAAATTTCAGCTTACAGATTTGTAAAAAATTATACATTGTTTTAAACAATGTATTGGTCATCTCCAGCACCACAGAAATAATTTGAAACTTTTTCTGTTCCCTGATAATTCAGTGTTTTCAGATATTGTACATTAAGCTTCTGCCAGAAATAGATCTCTGTTAGGTATCTGAAGTTATCTTTTTCTGAGAGCTGATCAAAGGGGAGAATATTATTTTATGTTAATATTTCTATTGAGATTTTAAAGTCTTACCAATTATAAGCATTCACATAAATTATTTGTAGGCTTTCATAGATGCTTATCAAATTCATATGTTTCTCATAAATATCTGATGCATTTTTAATGAAAAAATATTATCAATATACTTTTCTTTGCAAATGGAAAGAAATGTCAGTTGTACGCCATGTAAATATTATATTTCTCATGCAAATATTCAACAAAAGCAGATAAAAATTGCTACAGGCATGGAAAAGGCTAAATACTACTTTCCCCAGACGCTTCTAATCCATTTCTCTCCCTATTAATCCAGTTCTCTTCATATCAGAAACAAAAGCTAAAAAGAGTAGAGAGAGAAAAAAGCCATAAAAAATATCACTGCCTGGAGGAATCAAGGTTTCCCTTACTTACAGTTTTCTGATGTCCTTTTAGTAAGCTGTATTGCTCTTTCAAAGCCAGCCCCAAGAGTGCATTACTTTTAGCATGAGGAAAGGGGCTCCTGAAAAAGTGCACATACATCTGTAACAGCACAGCTGCCTATTGTGCTAGGAGAAAAACCAGGGTTTGCTGAGATAACTAGATCAACAGCAGGATGAATGTTAGCATAGATAAGTCTGCCTGGGATTTCTCTTCTCTCCAGCCCAGATCTACACATCTGTGCCAGCATAAGCCTGAGGTGCCGATTTGGATTCAGACCTTGTGCAGTGGGCACCTGACTCACGACCTGGAAGTATCTATTTGTCTCAATATCCGCTAAAGGAAGCTGAGTACAACTGGATTGGAGTCACAGAGCAATCTTTTAGATGTACAAATGAAATTGCACTCTTTTCCCCAGCATAAAATGGAACAGAAATTGCTGTCACTTTCTAAATATCGAACCTCACAAAATCACTGTAAAATCAGAATAAAGCCTGGAGGACTCAGAAATCTTGCCAGTGGAGTTGCATTTTTTGGTGAGAACTGCAATCATTTACTTGATATGGTTAGAGAGAAATAAGAACAGATATAGTTCTAATCTAAGACATCTAAATATATATTTGCATAATTATAACTGATCCCCTAAAACTAAAAAAAAATAGATTTCAAGAAAAATTCTGATTTCCTTTCTTAACCAAAAAAGCAGAAAAAGTCCCAAAGCCAACAAAAGTACCTGTAACAGTAGTCTGATGCTGATGATGTCTGTGCTAATCAGTCTTCTCTAGCAGTGCAAGAACGAACAAGGTCATCCTATATACTCCAAACTCACCAGGGCATGTCCATAGTGAGGTATCATCCTACCACATACCAAACACAGAACGTTGCACACAGAAACAGCCTATTCCATTCCTTTTTGCCACACATCTTAATCCAAACTCAGATGAAACCACTCTAGAACTCCTCAAGAAACCTACATTTCCTGACAAGTGTACCTGATGTGAGCATTGCATGTGGCAGGGAGTTGCAGTTAGTTATTTAACACAGGACTCTTGGGCATGCTGAGAATTGATTTTTTTCTAAAAGCAGCACTAAAGAGCAGGTCAAAAACTGCCCTGAAGAGCGGGGAATGCCACCACTCCACACCTTCATTCCTCCTGACTGTAAATGTCTTTTCCATCAAAAGCCCGACCTCTCTGGTGTGCCTGGCAGCTCATGTGCTTTGAGATCTCTGTCAGAAATGTTTGACCCTGGGGATTTAGACCAGAAAGCCTGTCACATTTTGTAGCAGGTGAAACTGACTTGTTTTGAAGCCTGGTCAATTTATCAAGTTGTTGTAATGGCAAGATTGTCAGTTGCTGTTATCGATGACATACATTTCAGAGCAAAGCTGGCCATCAAGTTAACTGCAGGCAAATTCACTGGAGCACCAGCTGCAATGTAAACAAATCCCACCACCTACTAATTCAGGTACTGAAATGTGACTTCTGGATGAAAGATGGAAAAAATCATGAATTTCAGGCAGCTGAACAAGAGAAAGTGAAGAAAATTGTGGCGAGCTAGTTTTAGGCAATGTTTACTGTCTTTATTGCATTTTGCTCAGAAAACATGACTTGTAACAGAAGACATCAGATCTAGGTCAGGCTGTGCCTTCGCCTTGCCTTACCTGTTTGTCCCTGCAATACCACAGATGTCAAGTTGCACCAGTTCAAGGCAATGAAGAATCAGGCAACTTCATCTCAGCTTTCTTTTGATGCATTTAAGACTCATAAATTTGAAGCTTTCCTAATAAAAGTAGCATCATTTTCATCAACTTTTTGTTTGTACATATAAATGGTGAACTGTACTACTGCTACCTGCACAGTTAACAGGCATACATTCATTTTGGAACCTGTTTTATCTGAACAAAATAGATTGCTGTGAACACTTTATCTGTAAAAGATGCTATTGAATGGGAAATTAGCTCAAAATATCCTTGGTATTTTAAAATGTAAGTTAACCTGATATTTCAATTGTCAAAGAACACAGTTACCTTACTGTTAGCTAATTCCAGTGCTAGGAATTAGTGATTTGTTGGGAAGCGTAGGACGCCTATTGCCTCCTGAGGAAGAAAATATGCCTCCCAAAATGTCATGACTCTACTTCAGTTTTCTCTGACAGGTATTATAAATTGGTCCCTTAAAAAAGGCTAATGAAGTTTACCCATTTATGTTTTAAGGTTCTTTCAATTCCTTGAGTAGAAAGGCAAACCTTTGTTATTGCTGCAATGAATGCAGATATTTGAGAGCATACAACTAGCAAGTTAAACAGAGAGTATTTCCCAGGTGAAGAGGCAGAAAGAGCAACCCTCCCTCATGAAGTCTCAAAATACTCCAGCCTACTGAAGCTTTGTTATAGAAAACCTAATAATACCTCATTGCTAGGACTGGATAGCATATACTTCCTTTTATGCTAGAGATAGCATTGAAAATGGTGAGGATGATCCTGAATGATGTATACAATTTTCCAGGAAGACAGGGGAGCAGAGTTACCCCTGACAGAGGTGCTAGACATGTTGCTTACAGCTTCACACTGCCAGATCCTAATGAATAGAGAAATAAATAATGACATGAAAAGGAGATATTTAAATTCTTGTACACTGAACTCATCCCTCAGAAAATGTAGCCTTGCCAAACAAAGATATATAGATGGTCACATTTTTTCAAATTTAAAAAAAAAAAAAAAAAATCAACCCAACATTTCTGTGCTGGATTCAATATTAAGTCAGAATTGTTCCACGTTCTTTGTTATTCCCATGCTTTCCTTTTTTCTAAGTGTAACCTCTTAGGAAATAAAGTAATTTGCTGCTATGTGTTTCTGTATTTCTCTGGGCTATATCATGTGAATTATTTTGGAGAAATTCAGTAGGATTTTCCATCTCTACTTCCTTTTTAAGCCATCATTTAAAGGCAAATTCATGTCCAGAGGCCAGCTTGTTAAGCAATTTTTCGCCCATCACTCCTGTTGTTACCTGCCATCCACCCTTCCTCTTGACATTCTCAACTTTTATTTTTGTTTAACAACTGTCTCAGGTGGTAAAGGTCAATACCATGTTGCTAGGTTCTAATCAGATGAGACATTATCAAAATAAGGAAAGCCATATCAGTTTCATGAAATCTGAGAAATCACAACCTGTTTTGCTGCGACAACACCAGGGTTTTCTTGTACTAATACTTCTCGTTCCTCGTCTATCTAGCATAAGAGCAAGTCTACAGCTTCACAAAGAAGAATCAGTCTGAACCCAAATTTTAAAATAAATAAATAAATAAATAAATAAAAATTCTCATCAGCCCACCTTTGCTAGAGTTGAAACATTTGATTGACATTTTCATTAGTTTCTTATCCTCTTTCACAGGTTGCTGTTTGCTGTTAATTACAAATGCCACCCAGATTCTTTGCCACGGGTGTCGTTTCCAGCCAGAACTGATTCTGTAGGTGCTCATCTTTAGAGGAAACCTTTGTGCAGCATGAAAGGAAAACAAAGGGTTTGGCTTCATCCTAATGTGCTATAAAGCCCTGAGGTTCAGATTCAGTTCACTCCCCTTAGCTATTTAAGGTGCAAGTGCTTGTGGTCAGCCTGTCATGAAACATTTTTGATAATCCTTAGTTTACTTGCTAAGAAATCCATTTCTCACTCTCCATAACCATCCCTGTACTGATTTTTCTTGCTTTTCATTTTGTGGGGAGAAGTTATACTGAACTATTTGAATACATAGCTCACAATATTGTGGCCCTAGACTGTCAGGACTCTCACCACTGGGACTAGAGAGAAGAACCCATCCCTCTGCCAGAAAGTCACTTACCCTTAACAGAAACCAAAGATCAGCTACTCTCTCTGGAGGCTTTCTCCCTGTCACCAGCTTTCAGGTCATATTGAGGATTCATTTGTTTCTGGCTGCTGAAGATGCAGCATTGTACTGTGTGTCTGTCTATGCACAGACAAAGCAAGGAATTGTTTTCCCTCCCTACCCCATTGTGCAGAATTATTGTAGACTGCGTATTTTGCTCATACCTTTCAGAGCAGCTGTCTCGTGCTTTTTAGTAAGGAGAAATTTTGTGGCTGTTTACAGCACTTGGGCTCTTATTCTCAAAAGAAGGCAAAAATTACTGATTCCATCACACACAATAGTCCAGAAAGAATGCCTCAGTGAAGTGAATTGTAATGTTTCAAAGGAAAATGCTTTTGTATTAGATAAGCATAGTAACTAAAACACAGACAGAGAGATATCAACAAAAATGGAAAACGTTCCATTCACTGTGACAAAACAGTGATCTCCAAGGGTGGTTTGAATATGGATCATGGGTTGAGAGAAACTCATTCTTAGAGTTGTTTTGCTAGAACTCCTCAAACCCAACAGAAACTGCACTTGTTAACACACTTGCTTTTTCTACAAGCAGAGGAGGAGTGAAAATTTTGGAGGAGTACTTGCTTCTTCCAAGTAGTTCCATCTTAAATTATAGAGAACACATGGCCAACACTAAGGCAGTTGAGGGTGTAGCACAAGGGAGTATCAATTGCTAAGATTTCTCCTGGAAAATGTAGCTGTCAACCCCTTCTGACAACAGAGGCCAGAAGAAAGGACAGGGACATATCCTTTCAAGGAGGCTGTTGATCTTCCAGTTGCTATTATCTTGAAGCATGCAAGGTACTGCCAAGAGCTAATCTGGATGTGGGTGAAGACTGACAGCCATGGATGGGCCACGTGGTAGGGCCTGAATATTTCTGTGGGTGTCTAACATTCCTTTTTCTGATTTAATGTACTTCCAGATAATGACCCATATTAGGGTATTAAACAATGTCCTAGTCTGTATAAATGGAGTTTTTTTTTTTCCCATCTTCAAATTTTGAATCCTCAGTTAGGGATTTCAGAGGATTTTCTCTTTCTTTCCACCATCTTAGATGGTTTCTATTACACACAGTATGGACAGCTGCCCACAGAACACAAAAACAGTAGAGGTGGATTAGTTTATCAGCCATCTGAAGAAACTCATCCATTCAAAGATTTCCTAACGATAAAAGTTTCATAATGATTGTTCATGTTGCTTTGGCAGAAAAGATTTTCCCTGTGCCATGACACCTTTAAAAAAAAGAGAAAAATTACAAGAAAACCAGCCATTCATTGAATTTCATCTGTTTCAAATCTATTTTTCTCTTCCAAAAAGATTTAATTTTTACCTTATACAGCAGTGAGACGCCATGCTCATAACTCTAACATGTTCCACTGTCCAAAGAGGTGGAAAATAGTCAGGGCTAAAGGGCCAGGATCATACCCAAATGCACAGGGACAGGGAAGGGAATGAAGGAAGAGATTTGAGGAAGACAGTTCAAAAGAATTGAAGAAAGGGTCATTTCATAAGTCACACTGTTGGTGATACAGAAGGGGCAGTAGGGATTTCTGGAGGCAGCTTGGTACAGCAAATCATGCTAAATTACCTGATGTCCTTTTAGCAGATGCTGGACTCTAGAATGCTCAGGCCTCTGCCCTTCACATGATGAAACTTATCACCCCTCCTTTAGGCAGGTTTTCCTTTTAGCTATACTCATTGTACAAAGAGAGAATGCAAACTGGAATCTTTACCCCTTCTTCTTTAAAAAAACACAGGATGTTAAAAAGATCTCCTCAGAGAGCAGCACGCACTTACCTCTAGCCCTGGGGGTTTGGTATTTTGTCCTTTTCCCTGACACTGCATTGCTAATCTGAGCAAACATGCCATGTTCCTTGTCGTGGCAGGACACCTGAACTACTTAGGGCCAAGAAAGGTCTAAAGGCATCAAAGTTCATGCTTTTCTATGCACGTGGAGAATGATTTTCAGTTGCAGGAGGTGGTTTCTTCCAGTCTCAAGCCCTGCTCCTCCCTTATGGTGGCACAGCAGCAAAGCAGAGGGAGGCTCAGCACAGGTGCAGCTCACTTCCCCTTTGTTTGTCCTTCCTGCTCACATCGTCCCTTTTCTGAGCAAATAATGCTTTTCCAGTGCAATGTCTCTTTGGGTACAGCTCCTGCATTATTAACATTATCAACTGGCAAAGAAAATTAACTGTAGAATTTGCCTCTGCATTCAGTGTTAATCCCCAGTAAGCTCACACCTCCTGACCTTGCTACCCTGAGCTTTGAGCATCTAAAATAAAATCCTGCCTAGCAGGCCACTTCAGCTGCGTAGTTAATCCAGGAGATCTCTCAGGTCAAAGGCTTAGGTTTAGCCAGGGCACTACTGCAGCATGTCTGAAACACTTTGCCCAGGTAAAGAGCTTTGGGAATCTGCAAAAAAAGGTCAGAGGCAGAGTTTATAGCACCATATCACACTCTTCTCCAAGTGCCTCCAAGCAGAGATCTGTTTCACCAGAGCAGTGCTGCACTCAGCCCAGCCAGACCCAGCAGGACCCACTCAAACAAGTGCTGGTGTCAGTAAAACCAGAGCTCACCTCAGGCTGAGCATCCTGATCTACCACCTTCTCATCCCAGCCTCCCCACCCCTTCTTCTCCTAAAAGGGACTCTTCCAGGTGTCTAGGTTGATGTTTGATTTTTCTTGTTAGGGTTTTTTTGTTTGTTTGTTTGGGGTTTTATTGGTGTTTCATTTTGATTTGGGAGGGTTGGTTGGTTGGTGGTTTTTTTGGGTTTTTTTTTTGTAGTTTTGGGATTCTTTTTTCTTTTAAAATCGACTGACATTTATATTTAATTACCTTCCACAGCAGATTGCTGTATCTGCTATATTTTCTACAGCTGCACAGCTACAGCTATACTAAAGACTTCCTCTCTTACAGATGAAAGACTTGGAAATGCCACCTCACACACACTGTTCCTCACTGGGACAGCAGAAACAAGAACCTTAGAAAACTTGAAACTTTCTTATTTCAGGATTATTATCATTTTTAGGAGTCTACTGTGAGGGCAACTAAATCCATTCATTATTCCTTACCTCAAATTCCTCATTATATTGTTTTGGGGTTTTTCCACTGTTGTTAGTTGGAATAAGGCAATCATTCTGCTACACTTCTAAATAAATAGCTTTTATTCACTTTTTATAGGAGGAGTATGGATGTTAATTAATTCTCCACACCTGATAGAAATCAAATTTCTGTCAACAGCAGTGAGGGTTACGACTGGGCTGTTGTATTGCATTCTATTGGCTTTTTTTTTTTTTTAATTGATAAAATTCACTCATTGATGGTATCTCAGGTTTAAACATTTGGGAATCTGTCATCATTGCAGGCATACTCTCTCCAGGTGTCTTAAGGAATTATAAGGCAGAGACTGCTGCTTCAGTGGGAAGAGCAAGTGAAGGAGGGAAGAAAATACAGTGTTAAGTAAAGTTCTTCCTGTAGAAGGCTTGTCAAGACACAACAGAGAACTGAGACAGACAGCCAGATAGCCAGACAGCCATGCAAACAGCAAAAGCATTGTAGAAGTTCTCTTTTGCAGCATATTCTGTCTTACAACAATTTAATGAAAATTGTTGGCAGTGAGTGATGAAAAGTGTCCTAGTCATGAGACGAAGCTGAGAAGATAACATCCCTGTGTATAAACATGCCCTATATTAGGAAACTGAGCTTATTCACAAAACATGTGAGGGGAGCCCTCAATGACATTTGAAGGCAACAGATTTACAGTGGACAAAAAGGGCATTATTTTCCAACACAGCAATCAGTAAAATTAATCTGCTTATTATGCAACTTGCAGTTTCACTCTGTTATTTCACTCAATGAGGCAAAAAGCTTTGTAAATTTGAAGAAAGGATTTTGCAGACATATGCACAAGATTAGCATCTGCTGACTGTTATCCAGAAAAATATCTCAAAAGAAAACATCACCATTCTCAGGTTTCAGGACACAAGACTGTCTATCTTTGGAGGTCAAGAATTCCCTCTATGCTATTATCATATTACCACAATGGTTTATTTATGAACACAGGTCATATATTTCTTAAATGTGCAATCTTGATAAAATATCTGAGAAAATGTTGACCTCAAAAAGTAAGCATTGTTGTTAAGACTATTTTCTGGGTTTTGTTGAGCATCTGCCAATTTATTGAGAAATGTCTATATTTCATATTTTAGAGGCTTTTGTAACTTTTCTGAGCATTGCCACAGAAACTGAAGATGTATTTTCTGTATTTTGCTTTGACAAGTGAATGCTCACACAGAGCTTTGGAGACAGGATGACCACACAGTGACTCTCTCAGACAGGCTTCCTTAGTCTGTGTTTTTAAGGAGTGTGCATCTCTGCCTTCAAAATCTCTTTGTGTATCTCAAAACCTACCTGTGGATCTGCAGTAAATGTAGCAGTACAAGAACTAATCAAGATCTTGGTATTTTTTGTGATTAAAGGCATTAGGCTTTAGCCTTAGTGTTCAGTTATCATTATTATTTAAAGATCATTAT
Organism: Hylia prasina; assembly: GCA_013397195.1. Lineage (NCBI taxonomy): Eukaryota > Metazoa > Chordata > Aves > Passeriformes > Sylviidae > Hylia > Hylia prasina. The sequence continues at coordinate 1,056,172 of VYXD01003870.1, forward strand.
TTTATACTAATAAAGTATATCTTTAAAGTAAACAGAGGAAAAAAAAAAAAAGTGGAAAAAACTCAACAGCAACATGACCACTTTCTCCTTTTTTTTCCCCTGTATCCTTCAGTCATCAGTCCCCTGTGTATATTTCTGGTTTTGACTATATCAGTATTTGTAACAATTCCAGCTCCAAATCTTGTTTGCACAGGTGTCTAATATGGATGGAAGCAGAACATATCAAACAGTGTGGGCTAGCCAACCCATTACAGGGGATCCTTAACAAACATTTTCCTTAGGAGGCATTTACCTGATAGAGGGGAGCAGACTAGTCCTGTCCTAATAACTGATGACCAGATGTGCAACCAGCAGCATGTATCCAGGCACTCCAGTACTGATTTCTGAATTTAATATCTTCTGAATCACATATGCCCTACTTAATTACCCCAAACGCTAAATGGCAGGTGGGAGCATGTCTCAAAGGATGAATTCTTTTGTGCTCGATACATCTGACTTCTAGTGGCAGGAGGCAGCTTTAAAAAAATTTACTTCCTCTTGGCTTCAAATAAAACTGTATTATAGCCACACTTCTGAAAGCTACACCAATTTATAAGGCTTTTGGAACTACCAAAATGTTCTGGTATTGTAAAATTGTTTAGATGTGCTGATGCTGAAATATTTCATTGAACTACATAAAAATATTTTATTCTGTTAATGTGAAAACACTGTAACATAATCTTCAATCTTCAGTACAATATGCTATTTAAAATCTCATGTTAATCCAATATAAAAAATTAATATGTGTATACCAAAAAACAATTAGTCAAAATGGTGTAGTCAAAATGATATGTTTTTACCTTAGCAAAACAAAATGTTTTGACATAACAGAAATAAAACAAGACAGCTGAAGTGATTTGTTTCAGCCCCTTTTCAATGAAAATTTCATCAAAATTGACATATTCTCCAGGAACATTTTGACGCTGATGAAACAACATGTCACAATGAAACACGGTCCTATTTACTCTGGTTTTGTTTGCCTTAATTTTAAGAAAAGGAAAACAAAAAACATTCAAAGGGCTGGCTGCAATGACACTGCAGATTTTTCAGACTTTTACAGGTGCCTGGAGGTGCTAGCAATTAAAGTGGTTTTGTCCACTTACATCTTTAATTCTCATTCCAGAAATAACCCAATAAAATTCCTAGATTTTTCCTTAGGTGAAGATGACTAAAAAGATTTGTCATTCCCCATTCTTTGCAACAGTGAAAGCTCAGGAATAGCTGTAAGCATTTCATGACATCTCTCTCTTCTTGTCTTCTTTATTTTATGGCTGTGAGTGATTTTCTTGCCTGCACACTTAGCCCTCACGCACCTTCTCCTCATTTGCATGGTACAAAAGCTTGGGCAAGCTCCCTTTTACCTTCTCCTTGAGTATTCATAGGTCTAATTAAGTTAAATTCAGCTTGTCTGATTTGAGAAGTCTTATCAGGAATATTAAACCTGTGCAAACAATATGCATAGACTGAAGTATTCCTCCTGAATGTTAATTAACTATCATATAAGGCTTCATACATAATGAAATGTCCAAATGCACCAGAAGCCTTACAGGGAAAGAAAATAAAAATAAAACAAAAAATAAAAGAAATGCTTTAGAAAAAATATCAGACAAAAATCCGGTGCTGGTAAATCAGAGTAGCCCAATAGCCCTTAGCACATTTTCTATTCATACTATACCACCTCCTAATTTTAAATGGGAAAAGATGGATCTTAGCCATTCCTCCACTTGGGCTGCAGAGATGGCAAGATGGTGAAGAGGAATGAAAAAAGCTAGGAGAGTCATTCAGCCTTCTTCACATTCTGCAACAATATTTTCAAACTGAATCTTGAAAAAAGTAAGTCATAATTAATTTTGTTTAGCTCTTCTTAGTGTGACTACATTCACATCTATGTCTTCCCTTCAAAGTTTTCCATTTTTCTTTTGGAACTTCTTATCTTAGATTGCAACAGTCTCAGGGCACAGCTCTACCTTTGTGCAGACTAGTCCTCCTGATGTCCAGAGAGGAGTCCAAGCAGCCTGACTCAGAGTCAAGGAGGAAGCTATCATGAACCTGAAATCACAAAGATCTGCTGGACTTGTTCACCCGGATGGCCTGCAGCAGCTCTCTGGTGCTGGCAGTGTGATTGATCTCATTGGACATAAATATATATGATGGACATGTCAAATCTGAGCCCCTTGCGCAGGTGCTCCGTCAGTCAGAAAAACAGAAAGGATAGGAATCCATCCAGGCTGTTTCTGGCATCTGCATTTGGGGGGGGCTGAGCTGTGCTCCAGGAGAGCCTTTCTCTCCTGTGATTGCACAGGAGCTCAGTGCAACAATGACATCAATGGACATCCATGGTGCTGATACCTGGATCAAGTGGGATGATTTCCTCACCAGGTTTACCAGCTGGACCTTGCTGTGTTGTAGGACGGCACCTTCCCCCCCAGCAGGACCAGGCCTGGTTGTGCTGGGGTGCTCTGTGTCCCTGTGCCTGAGGTGTCCTTTGAAACCAGGATATAAGAGGTGTGCATGTAAAACAGTTTCTGCCCACTGGACCACACCCAAATATACAGTCAGGTGGTACATGGAACAGTCTTTTTGTGTCCCAGCAGGAAACAAATATCACAATGCACAAAAACGTGGAGCACCGAGAGCTAGAAAGAACTTCAATCAGTGTGCCTAGAATACTCAGCCTCTTCCCCTGTGTGCTTCTCATTACTGTCCAATTTCTTTCACTAAGTAGGTCAGTTCTTCCTCTCCCTTAACGCTCCATCTAATTCTAGTGACTCTACCATAAGAATTTAATTTGTGAATCTTTTGCTGCTATCAACATTAATTTTTCCCTTCTACAGTTTTCAACTATTTCTTCTTATCCCTTCATCATCTGATGCAGTGAATTAGTTCTTCCTTTCCGTCTTTCATATTGCTATTCTGAATGGATCAGATGTGATCAAATCCTTTTCACCTTCCCATCTTGTCATAATTTCTTTTCTCTAAATTGGGGTTTTCTTCAGGTTTTTTTCAAACTATATATTTTGTCTCAAGCTCAGCATGGAAAAGAGTGGACAGTTTTGCAAGGCTACACAGAAGGTCACTGGTATCTCCACATCTTTGTGTGAGATCTTGTAAAATGTATAATTGAAACTATGTAGCCCAACTTGGCACTCCTGTGTTCTCTTATGTCCTCCCCCATTCTCAGGTGCACAGTATCCAGTTCTCTTTTCTGATCTTCTCCCATCAACAAAAATTTCATCTATTGTAGTCCTACACTGTCATAGTGCCAGGTGTGCTTTGCTAGATAGGAGAAAAGGACATGCTATTTTCTATATTTGTGTAACTTCTGCTTTTGTTTTTTCTGCTGTAAAGTGGTATGTTCATAGTCAAAACCCTAAAAATTATAGTAGGAAAATGCAGAGAGAAGACTTACATTGCATTGTGAGCACTTTGCAGAGGCATTTTTGTTTAGTTTTCATTGCTATAAGCATTTCTATTTTCAGGCATTATAAAAAAATCCTTCCTTTTGTCTTCTTTTCTGACTTTAGTTCAGTGAATATTTTATATCTAGTGCTGTTAATCATGAAAAAAAAGTACAGTAGTGTGTAGTGTGTGAAGATAAAATAGTTTACCATGCATGAACACCAGTATATTAACTGGATAAAACACACAGAAAAAGCTGACTGATAGAAACACTGATGGGAAGAATTTGACTGATGTCCCTGTGTGTGTGACTAATACACAGATGTATTACATGGACACAGTGGAAGGACAGATGGATGAGATAAATCAACAGGCAGATGGATTGATGAGTTGAGAGTAGCTGTATTGAGGGAAAAGTCAGGTAAAAGGAATATTAGACAGAAAGAGTGAGTGCAAGCATAGTTGTGGAATTTCTTCTTTCAGAATGAAACCTGATGAATCTCTTTGGGAAGCAGTGGCTGAAATGCAACTCCCTCTTTGGAGTGAAATTGTGTTCACTCTGCAGAGGTACAAGGAAGATGCGAATAACCTTTGAACAGAGTGAATCCTAATTTAGAACTGAAAGCACAGGGAGGTATTAATGAGAGGAACAGTAGGACAAGATTAAATCTTAGCAGAAGACCTAGTCTGGCTTTAAATAAAGAAAATGTAGAATAAATTTACACGTAAAAATGGCTTATTTTTTTTTTCCTGCTAATGAAACCGAAGGCTTTGATGTAGCTTTCATTTAGCCTGTGTTTTCCTTAAACCCACTAACACTTTTTAAATATCTGAATTTCACATTTTGGACCTTAATGACATGGAGTCTTAGCAAGAACTGAGACTTCCATGTATAAAAGTGATGCACTGATCTACCTGTACTAACAGCAAGGGTGCAATATGATGGTGTGTGGTTACTTCCCCTGACATTAGCATTTGCTGCTGGCAGTTTCTATTAACAGAACTCAAGAAGCTAAAATTTAAACAGCTTCTCCTCCCAATTTCTGCTTTAAATCTACCCAGGGAGGTAGTACTTGTAACAGTAATAATTATTTCATCCCACTTTGGTCTTCAATATGCATTTGTACAATGTTCTGTGCATGCACACTGTACAAATATTTGTGGGACTTGAGCCTCCTAGGTAAGACACCTGAAGCATCTCCTACCCGAGTCAGCCATGTGAAATAACCTCTCCTCAGGACCAGCAGCCTTCCCTGCACAGGGCCCTGCTAGCAGTTCTCATGCAACCCACCATCTCATTTATGCTACAGATAAGGCACAGCCTCAGCGTTTGGTAGCCAGCTACTCAGTTTAAACACAGCTTCTCCAAAAAGATCAGAATGACTGATACAAACACTCAACAGATTTTCATATCCTTTAATTCAAAAATTATTCTACTGAAGCACGTCTTCTGACCAGTACTCACTAGAAATATGATGTGTTTTGGGTTGCCAAGGTGACTCACAACAACAGAAGTTAGAGGATATTCTTTCTACTTAAATAAGGAAGACCTTTGAGAGAAAAGTAAGCAATGGTAGAAATAGCATTTTTCAGCTGACTTCACTGAGCTTATACTCACAGTCACATTATTTCTGAGGCTATTAATTTCTACATCATTTTAAAACCTGATTGATTGTGAGAAGCAACATTGCAGAAATGAGCCATAGTACTTTCCATTATGTGCTCTCAGTATGTCTTCTGAGTCATTTCTGATTAGCTCGCTGCAAACATTACATCGTCAACAATTCAGACAAAGCCAGCTGTGTTATCTTTTTTGTCTTCTGAGCAATGTAACATCAGTAGCGACCAGCTGACTTCACATTCCTTTCTCTTTTCACTGCAACAGTGAGGTGGTACACTTTCCATAAAATTTGGCAAGGTTACATTTTTGCCAGGCTGAAGAAATTCAATTTGAGCTGGAAACCAAAAATATCGAATTTACTGAGAAAGAATCCAGAAAAAAACACCGAGACCTTTTTTTTTCTGTTTGCATTCCATTCCATAGTCTCAGGGTTTGGCTTTAACCCCATAGGGAAGGGGGCGGAAGGGGGGAAGAGAGAGAGAGAAAAGAAAAAAAAACTGTTTTCTAAATTTTTTACAGTTATATATTAAATACAATTTGTCTGATAACAAGGAATGCTGGAGAGATAACTCTGACAACAGATATCATTTTCTTCTTCTTCACTGAAAAGCTACAACAAAGCTCTCAGCCTTTACTGAAAATGCCCTGTCCTTCTCAAAAAGGCTTCCTCCTCCAAACACCCAGAACCATTTATCTTGCTTGCCTTTGTCCTGCCATGAAAGGACTTTCCATCCTGGGGGAATAGCTGGGTTCTCCTCTTCCCACAGGAATTTACTCCCAGCCATACTTGGCCATTCCTGTGAATTCATCTGTTAACCAGGAAGTAGCCCACATACACCAAGCTCATTTTCTCAGTTACCAATGAAGAGCCACTGGATTTTAACAATTCCCCCCACATGGCTTATCTTGAAAAATTTGCCTAAAATATTACTGGAAACAAAGTATTTCTTTTATCTTGACTCTTTCAGCCACACAATTGAACTCATTCTCCCTCCTCTTGTGGTCTTCCTTTTGGTAGAGGAAGCTCTCTACCATTTATTGCATCATTTATTACATGTTGACCTTAAATCTAAAGAAATATTAATAACATTTTTTTCTTCCCTCTCACTCTTTTATTTTTTGAGTTCTGTGAAGGATCAATATTCTCTTCAGGGATCAAAAACCATATACATAGCCACTCAAACATATATAAAAATAGTAGAAAAAAATACCTAATCAAGATCCAGTTCCTCTTGTTATTTCAAAGACTACTACTTATGAAGAAAAATGCAGATGACTTCTAATTTTTCAGTCTCCCTTAAAATGCTGCTGCCTGCCCAGCCTGGATTAATCTGCATATGGCTGTGCTTCTGGTGCCATCAAATTGATTGTTGAGGTTGGCAGAAGCAACAGTGGCACCTGGTCAACCTATGGTTTTAAAAATGAATGAGTGCCAGAATAATTATGCTTTATTGTACCTGCTAATTTCTCCTGGAAAATATCTTAATAAATTGATTGCATGTTTCAAGCAAACCTGTAATGAGAGGATTATTTACAAAGACCACACAGAAGCTGTTATTAAAAAGCAATCAGAAAGAGAGAGGAACAATGGCAGGAGGGCTCAGTGGGGAAACCTTAATGGTGGGGAGTTTAGGATTTGGTTTTTGTTATCTTGCTGACATTCTAATTAGAAACTATTTCTCCCACTTCATTACTGTCACACACTTTCTCTGAATTAGCTTTCACACTTGATTAAGGAGAAAGTCTTTTTATTTTTACATGCCAGGATGAGTCAGTGCCAATCTTTTTGCTTTTGTCTCTCAAGCCTGAACATGCAAAATCCTAGTGTTCATATCTGGATTCTGCTGATGTTGGATTAGAGAGTGTCACCTGGGATATTTTTCTGGGGTATCTGCAAGCAGCAGGGTCCAACAGATAACCTGGCCCTACAACTTGTGAAATGGACCCTGAAGTCCTGCAGGGAATGGAGGTGTTAGCCAGACCTCTGCAGACACAGCACTGACCCTATTAGTTGATATAAGATGTTGACAGTAGGGAGAAGCCAAGTAATTTATTCAGCCCAGTCCTGTTTTGAATGTTGAAAATTTTAAGTTGTAAGTGAAATGAATTTTCCATTACACCAAAACGGTGTTTTATACCAGAGTGCCCTTCTCCGCAGCCCTTCTCCTCCCTAACTAGAAAATAGGGTTTATAAACAAACAAGAAATTAGGAATCTGGAGAATCTGAGGTGTGAAAAAAAGGATTAAAAACCCTGAGTATGTGTAATTGGTTATAATTAATTAGCATATGTTTGCACAGAACCTAGTGAAGCCAAGCACTATGCAAGTGCTGCAGTTCAGGGAAAGGATGTCTAAATGATTGGGAAGGCTGGGTTTAGGATAGCAGTACTGGCATCTGAAGAACATAAAATCCAAGGTGGAAGAAGAAGCATGCAGGATATGAGTAATGTTCCTGATAGAAAACAGCAGAAGGTCTGGAGCCTGACACCCTCATGGATGTGAAGCAGGCTCAAAGCTGTTTCCCTGGGCAGTGCTCTCACTTCTTTCCCCTTCAGTACTGCAGCCAGATGGACAATGGCTGGTAGTTTACCCTGGGTCTGAATGCAGAATAGACAGAAAGGATGTTCAGAATTCTCCTCTATTAGTTTTTGTAAGACTCAGTACAGAAACTATTGCAAAATGATTTGCTTTTTCTTCAGAGCTCCTTAAACACATGACCAAACCCAAAAGGTTTTAATTCAGAATGGTGTGTTAACATCTTATAGGAACTGCAAATAAGTTTTGGGCTGTTTGTACCTGTGCACAAGGTTTATACATCTGCTCTAGCAAGACACCACCATCTGTTCAACCAACACCCATTTTCTCTGAGGAAGGAGACTGCTGAATACCACAGGAAAAATGCACAAGCAGCAGTCCCCATTCAAAAGGCTGGAAGGGACCCTGAGGTCCACCGATAAATTCTGACAACTCTCCTGTACAGATTTAGTTTGTGATAGGGTATCTCCCTAGAGAAATGGTAAGAAGACATTATCTGAATCACTTAAAACGGGTCTGGGGTGAAGTGCTGCTCTCTCTCTGTCACTACCAAAATTACTCTCAATCCAGCTCCTTTATTGTTATCCACATCAAAGGTGGTGTCATGTTGTTTGAGATGGGAAAAAAAAAGGAAGAACCTCATAAAGCAAAGGGAGAGAAGTCACATTTGCTGTGTGCAATAAAACTACACAGCAAAACTCATTCTGTGTAGCAGCTTTCAAAATGACTGTTTTATACAATTACTTGGGATTCAAATTGAGAGAAGTGAATATAACATATAGGTTACTTTAAACCAGGCTGTAAAGTGAAAGATTAACACAGCTTTCACTTACAAGTCTCATAAAAGACTTGAAAAATGAGAAAGAAGAAACAAGCATGATGAGACAAATTCCTAGCAGAGATGCAGAACACAATGAGCAAGAGGACCTTCTGCTAGGTAGAAAGAATTACAGAGGACCTCATTGAGAGCAGCCAGCCTGGAACAGTGACAGAAACCACAGTAAAAATAGAGAGAAGCCCAGGAGGGTGGCTGCAGCACATCTCTGGAGGACACTTTTGCACTGGGATTATCAACAGATAAGGGTGCTTCTTCCTGAGCCCAAGTTCCTTCTGGGCTGTAGAAGCAAACTTGCCAGGTACTCAGATAAAAAGTACAGTCAAAATCATCCATAGTCTTTTAGCAGCTGCTTGACAGAATCCTGCTGGACAAAATCTGGAGGTATCCATCTTGGCAACAAAATCAAACCCAAAGTTAAACTACATGAAGGAACCTGGCTCCTTTGATTCAGCTTTTCCCTCCAGTATACCTGTAAGCATATATCTCTGTGATTTTCCTAGCTTTTTTTCTTTTTTTTTTTTCTTTTGTCTTGCTTTAAGGTGAAATCAAGTTTTACTCCAAGGCAAATATCACTCCCATTTGTACTAGTTCTTTTCTTACTAAGAGCACTCTTTACCACCAGCCTATAAATCCTCAGAAGATCTAAATGTAACTATCTTTATATCTGGCAGTTTTCTTGTAAAATGCACAGGCTTCTGGCAACTAATATAGTAGAAAATGATCATCATGGTTATATTTCTTAGTGTTATGGTATGTTAAACTACTGATGTGCTGATTCAAGAATAATGCCCTCAGCACATGGGTTCATACTGAGGCACTCTTTGATTTAGGGAAAAGCCAGCTCTACCAAGGATCTGCAGTACCATGCAATAAGCTCTAATCTTTACTCCTATTAGAATCTATCTACTTTTTTCCTGTGGTATCTAGGGATCTTTTATGATACCAAATCTGCAGCAGTTTTTCAAATAAGCATGGACTCTAAAACTCTGCAGATAAAGTTCTGTGCAATCCTACAAACTGCCATGCAACATCCCTTCCCCCAAAATCTGGAATTCATTACAGGATATTAAGGCAAATCATTGCAAGTCCAAAGCCTTGCCTGACACTCCAGCTGAAAATCCATTTAGTGGTCAGTGCAGTTTGCTGAGCACTGATATAATCTGCTGGTCATGAAAAGTGTTATTTTGATTTCTACAGAGTTTCACTCCAGGCCAGAAGTTTCCCAGTAGTTTCAGGAACACAGAAAAAGTAATAAATTAATCCACACTTGAGATGAAAAAGTTTTGGCTATCTGGGACCAGATTTCTTGCTGAAAAAAGCATGGCCCAGTGGTTTTCTGAGTACTGAACAGAAACACAGTTCTGACAGAACATGGATTCTTGCCTAACAAACAGCAAATGAACTGTCAGGGTCATAAAATGGAATGGAAAATGTATGTATGCCTCTGTACACACATTATCTCCATTAGAAGTGGTAGAAATAAAAGTTTGCAGATTTCCAAGTTCTCAGGTAATACTGATATTCTCAAATTTCACCTGGAACAGTTCCATTCAAACCAATCCCATGAAACATCCTCCTAAAAAAACAATCCCTTTCAGCATCCTCCTAAAATGGAAGTTGGCTGCAGTCAGACCTGTTTGTGATAGACATTAATTGTCTATTAATTGTGGGGTTTTTTGTTTGTCAGATTGGTTTTGGTTTGGTTTTCTTTTTTGTAGAGCCCTTCATATACTAGGAAATTGCAATTTTTTATATAATTATTTTCCTCAGCTGTTTTGAGTGCTTTCATCTGGCTATCTCTGCCAACCCAGGAGAAGCAGACTGAGAGCACCAATGCTGCTGGCTTGGTTTGGGCACCTCTGAGAGAGACAGCAGTCACTACATCCAGGTCACTGAGCTCTCTGTTTGGACACAGTGAGGGATTTCTTGCATGAACACAAAGCCCCTGGTAGTGCTGCACCACCACAGAGCTTCTTGTTGTCTTCTTGCAGTTATGCCCCAGTCCACTTGGTGGGTTTAGGGGCAGGTTGGTTGATTTACTCTGGGTGGTGAGCAGGAGAAACAACAAAATTCTCAGGAGGTTCAGTAACAAAGTCTTACTTGCAAACTTTAGAACACCAAGGTAGAATAATGTACCTGGCAAACTTTAAAATTTAGCTATTTTGGTTAGAAATGTAACAATATGAAAGCACAAAAATAACGAAGAAAATAAAACGTAGAAGGGAAAGGAAGAAAGACTAAGATAGAAATGTATATAGACACCACCCTTGGATCCAGGGATGAAACCTGGTTACTGCAGTTTCCATTGGTCAGTGATGATTGCTGTCTTGATCATCAGGGGTGGGGGAAGCCCACAAAACACCAGCTCCACTGGGTTATTTCACACTCAGGATGGGTGGGAATGCCCAGGTACCTTCCCTGGGATGGGAAGTTTTGCACTGGATGATGAAACACTGTGGATCATGGGACACTTTGGGAGTCTTTGACATGGTAACAGTTTCCTCTTACCTCAGTGTATCTGAGTCCCATGAAAAGGGATGAATACCTTCAGGCTTTCATAAGAATGTCCCAGTACTTCCCTGGAGGGGTGTTTCCACAGCTGAGCCACTTATGTAAAGACATTGGCATGACAAAAAGCACCATCCCACCTCTCAGGTTCAGCATCTTCTGTTGTCTGGCTCAACACCCAGCCTGTAGCCACTAGTGCTGGGTGTGCACCCCCTCTGCACCATCATCTGTGTGGTTACTGAAAGTGGAAATTGAATCATTAGCCATTAACAATCCAGTCTCTCACAGCATGTCGGTGCTAACATTGCACCTTCCTAGGATTTACACAGAATGCTCCTTTCTGAGAAGTTAGCTGATTAAAGGGGGCTGCTGGGTAGTGTGGAAACACAGGTTTAGGACACTTCATCAAGGACAGAGCAAAGCTGTGTGCTGAACCCAGATCTGCTGAATTAGATCAGTCTCTCAACAGATGCTCTCGACTCCTTGCAGCTGTACAAACACCAAAATAAGACGCAGGTTGCACTTCCTATCTCTCCAGGCCCCACCAAACATGAGATTAGCCATTCAGTTATGTTCAGAAAGATTAAAAAAATGCTAGGAGGGGAACAGGGAATGTGTCTTGGGTTATGGAAGCAAAAAAATTGTATTCTATTTTCATCTGTTGAAAGCAGTTGGGGAAATGTTTTTTCTTTATCTCTTGTTACTCTGGGGGGAGGGGGCAGATGCCTTTCTGATAATGGCTCAGCTGTTAAAACCAGGTGGGGTACTGTTTCTTATCTCTTTCACCACCCATCCTCCCTCCAGGGGGATATTTTCTGCTAATGGGCCATTAAGGCCCACTAATGACATTACACATTTACATCATTCCATTGCGAGATGCTCCACCCACTGGCTGGGGGCTCCAGGGTCCCTACCTAGATAAAAACTGAGACTCAGAACACCAGGTATCCTGTTTTCCACTGGACTCCAGAGGAAGATCAGACTCATCTCACTATCACTGGCCACTTCTTCAACAGGATCATCTACTTCAACAGATCATCTGTTTCCCCAGGAGGACTGCTTCCAAACACCCTGACCAAAAGTGTGTCAGGTTGTGTCCCTGGCTCTGTTAGGGTTTTCTGGGTTGTTTTGTTTGTTTGTTGTTTACTTGTCTTTTTTGTACTATTACATTTGTATTTTTTAACATTCGTAGTAAAAGAACTGTTATTCCTATATCTTTGCCTGAAAGCCCTTAATTGCAAAATTATAATAATTCGGAGGGAGGTGGGTTTACATTCTCCATTCTAAGGAAACTCCAGCTTTCCCTAGTGGATACCTGTCTTCTAAACCAAGACAGAATTTAACAGAGGAACAGGGTCACAATCAATGGCACTAAGAACGACAGTAATATGCAGTACAACCCAGGGGTCATTATGAGTCTGATCCTGTTTAACATCACCATTAATGGTTTGGATGATGGGGTAGAGTGTACCCTCAGCAAGTTTGCTAACAATGTAAAATTATATCCCAAGTCTCTCCAAGCAGATGAGAAATTACCCAATATTCCCTCCAGTAAGTTCTCCATTAGCCAGAGGCTTTATCAGAATTTTAAGTCCCTATTTCCAACTGCTGAACAAGGTAAAACTTCCTATTACACTGAGTAGAGAGAAGTTATGTATCGAGGTTGTGATTCATCAAACCTTTATTGATCCAACCCACACAGTTTAGTTCTTAGAGAGAAAAGTAGAATAAAGCCTAAATTCCATAATTTTCATTGGGGCAGATATAGTTCTTGTGGAGAAGTCACAGTTAGTACAAAGAATTATATTTTTTATACACGTCTATGAATAGAAATGACTCATTAGAATTATAAATATTCCTGACTCCAAACTCCAAACCCCAAAATTAGATTTGTCAGATTATTTCTTTAAAGACAATCCAAGCATTCCCCAAGCAAACACCTTTATTAGGTGATACATTCCTTTATGCCTCATTCTCTCATCTTTTGATATAAATCATTGCAGATCTTCCATTTATTTCCATTTTCTTCTTGTACCCAGCCACTACTGTCTCATTCGTCCCTGTGCTATAGGCTGGGAAGCTTTAGATATTTCCCTCCAAAGTCATAACTAGTAAATATACTCACACTCAACTAACAACATTCTTTCTCCAGTATTTAAAGACCTTACCAACCAATCTTAATTTCTGCTGGGTACACATAAATTATAGATTGAGATATGTTTTCAATCCCAGCTATAGTAGTGTTTGTGGGTGCACTGCATATTTCTTTGGTAAATAAAGATGAGGGCACATAGAGGCACAGACACCTGGATGTGGATGTGTTCACATTTCTTAGAGCTTACATATACACACACCTATCCAACCAGGGTTGTGTCTGCCTACAAAGCCTGGATAACCAGAGTTTGGGGTTATATTTGGTTTTACTCCTGTTTAGAGTATACCTCAAATTTCTGGTCCATGGTCCTTTAAGTATGTGGCCCTTTTCTGATTCTTCAAGGTTGGCATTCAAAGGTCTAACAGGGAGCAACAGGTGCTCTGCCCAATGACTATTTATTCAAATGCACACATGCAACACACAGTGATGTGTGTGTCCACACACCTGCACAAACACGTGCAAATACTTCTGTGTGTGTAACAGCAATCATGTAACACCTCCATCTTGCAGCTGGAGCCTTGGAGGCTCTGTGGGAAGATGGATACTTCCAATAGCATTTATTTTCCCCATTTTAATGGCAATAGTTGTGACTTGAGGAGCACATAGTGAAGTAGAGACAGGCCTTTGAAATACTGATCTCAAAACTCCAACATTAAAGCTATATGTGACGCTACAGCACAACTAGGTGGACTAATATGCAAAATGATCCATAATTACAGCTGCAGATTTACATTAGCACAGAGGGAACACACAGAAAGTCCTGGAATTTAAACACCTTGACAGCCAATTTTTGAAAGTTGGCAACTTGCTGTAGGGTTGCCACACCCCAATTGCTATGGCTGCCTGTATGAAGATATTCCATTCCACCATTCAGGAAGAGTTTTGTTCTGGCTGGTTATTCTCTTTCCGTTCATCCATATTGAAAGTTATTCCTTCAGGGACACCTGCAACTTCTCTCTTTTCTGATAATGCATGGGCATGTGTGGTTTTGAGAGCTATTTATGTAATATTTCCATTAACAAGCTGTAATTAAACCATCTAATTAAAAAAGCAGTAATCTATTTAAGAGGGGGTTAATTTTTTTTTAAAGAAAGCCTAACAGAACTGTGATTAAGTTCCTCTGCTAGATGAGCATTATGGTTTTTCATAAAGCTCTTAATTGCTAAACCCAAAATGTCAAATAAATTAAATTAAGGACATAATTTTATTTTTCTGAAAAGAAAAAAAACAACACACACTGGAGTAAAAAGCTGTTCCAAAATATCCATTAATATAGTGGAGACTGTTTTTAATGTGTTGTGCATTTCAGCCTAGACAAAAGCTGATTAGTGATGTAAAGTATAGTGAATAAAATCTTGTATTTATATAGACAAATATATAGCTAATTGTACTTTTTATTCCCAAGATATGATTACTATTAGAGAACAGGAACAGCCCTTTGGGGCCACAGCAGTGGTACCCTTCAACCCAGCAACTTGCTCCCAGCTGGGATAGCTCCTACGTGCTTTCCTGTGAAAGCACGTAGGCCTGGACATTTCCCTCTGTCCCCTTGTGTTTCCACAGCAATTTGCTTTGTTGGATCAGGATGTACATTTTGCCTGTTAAATTTAGTGTCCATTTACAACTCTGCTGTCTGAAAATTTGTCTAATCCCATTTTGAGCCTGCTGATGGTGCCTGCCTCTGCAGGCTTCTGGGCCAGTAACATCCAAAGGTTCCCTATCCACTGTAAGAAGAGCTGCTTTCCTTATATGCTTTAAGCCATTATCCAATTACCTTTTATCAAGTGCTCTTTAGTTCCATTCTTGCAGGATTTAGTGGATAACAATTCTGCTTTCACTTTATCTGCGATCTGTATCTTATCATAACCTTACTGGAAATCTTCATTTTATTATGCTCTATTTTAGTTGCCACTTACTTTTCCTAAACATGATCATTCTCATCAACATTTCCCAGGATGATAATCAGCCCTCCCTCCCTCACATTCTGAGACAAATATCTCTGAGGGCAAAAGTCAGCTAGCAAAAACGGGCTGCAATTTCTAGAGAATTAAATTATGCCTTCTTCTCTGGCTAAAAAATAAATAATCTTGCACCCTACTGAGAGACTTTGGAACCTCTTTGAAGAGTTCACCAGGGATTCTCTGCCTTGTAGGAAAGGTACTTGACACCTGCCTACATCAGACCAGTCATGCCCGTCCTTATGTCCTGCCCTGTGTCTCAGTGCTTAAATTTACACAGAGCCTTCAACCCCCTGCATGCTCAAGGGGCTCCTTGTCTGGCACTCTCTCAAAAGGGCCAGGCTCATATTGGGAATGTGGGTGTTGCAATGAAGATGGAGCATTTTGGCTGCTACAAGTCACAGGCACAGGAGCTGAAATCCACTGGACCCTCCTGAGTTTCTAAGTTTGCCCCTGCTCCTATACAGATGTAGCATGATGGAGAAGGAGGGATCAGCCTACTCTGAATGCAAGTGGCAGGAAAAGGAGGAAAAACAGAAAGAGAGAAGATACAAACAAGGGATTTGCAGAAGCAAACACAACCTGCTGTTCAAGCATGTTTGTGGACCTGCTTGGTTTGGACCTGTATCTTTTGCCATGCTGGGGTTTGTCTCACTGCCAAGCCCAACAAGAACAAACAGATTAGGCCAAAAGAGGGTGTTGTTGTTTAGTTTGAACACAGAGCAGCGATATGTGAAATGAATTTCTGTATACTTAATCTTAGCCAAATGAGGCTGTCAGATGTTTGTTTCTCCAACCTGAATCAGCACTTCATACCAAGAGGAAAATGTTCCCTGGGTGTGAAGCACAAGTGAGTGAAACGAAAAACCATGGACTCCAATATTTATCATTTTCTTTCTCATTAAGATTCTTTGTTCAAAAGCCAGAACATGCTGCCTGTGCCTCCCCCATCTCTATAAGCTGCCTTGCTTTTAGCTGCTGCCTTGCTCTTCCCACAGGCAGCAGCTAAAAGCAGCCATTTGAGGTTGTCATGTGGGAGTGCTCCAGTGAGTAGAGGGTAGGAGGGGCGGCAAGGGTTGCCCTGTGACACGCACCCAAACTTCCAAGGGCTGTGCTGGTGCCTCACCCAGGGAGCAGGAAAGTGGGCTGAAGGTGAAGCCAGCAGCTCCACAGTGGTTTCAGTGGTCTTAGACTGGCCTGCAAGGGTTTGAAAACACCTTCTTTGTTCCACCTATTAGTCAAGGCAAACGGGACAACCAATAACCACAGCTCGAAGTGCGGAAATTAGGGATCAGGTATGGATGCTGAGCTTTTAATTACAGAAATCTTGTATTGAGAATGCAAAAGCAATACTTGACAGATCCTTGTTCTCAGTTACAACACAACAGCACCCTTTTAACAAGACTGATTAATTACATTCTTCATGGGATCCCAAGGAGGTAACTTTAAGAACCAGCAGTGCCATGTTTTATTTACTCTATTAAACTTTGTTGGGGTTGGGCAGTTGGGTGGGTTTTGTTTGGTTTTTTTTCTGTTTGGTTTGCTGTTGTTTTATCAGTCAATGAAAATATGTCAACAGTCTCACATCAAAGAGAATATCAAGGGGGGTAATGCCCATGCAGCCAGCTTATTGTTTCCAAAGCTTATTCCCATACTCATTATGTGTGGGCTTTGGGGAAAGAGAAATGGCAGGGAAGAAAGATTTATATGGGAAGAAAAAGTTACATAAATGTAAAGAAAAGATGAGAAATAAATAAGCTTTTTATCCTGTCACAAAAAGTCAAAAATCTTCATAGAAAGCAGAGGTGAATTTGTAACTGGTAATTATATCACTATATTGCTTAAAGTAATTTATTCTTTTTAGGATATACTGTTATTAGTGTTATTAAATGCACATGAAACAGGAAATTAAACAGGTCATATACAGAAATGGAAGTGCCTTTGTTGAGTTCATCATGAAGAAAACCGAGNCAGTTCCAACCCCTTCCAAGGGCAGGGACACTGAAGTCCTTCATGGGTAGTTCAGTGAATGGCTTTGCTCTCCCTCCTTTCTGCTTTTTGGCCACTCATCCAAACCCATCCAAGGTGTGATTCACTGGAGTGGAGGCTTCCAGACCTGCAGGTCAAGGACTCTGTCAGGCACTTCACTTTCACTGATCTGCCACTTCCTCACACAAATATCTCGGCTGGGTGAACGAGGGACGAGCATCCAAGAAGAGCATCCCAAATATTTGCCCAGCTCTGAGGAACACAAATAATCCAGTGTTAGAATCTCATGCCTGGGTTGTGGATGTATGAGGGCGTTTTTATTAATCCTGCTCTGAATTACCTCAGCCCCCCTTCCCAATTCCTGAGGAGAGGAGAGGAGAGGAGAGGGGAGGAGAGGAGAGGAGAGGATGATTTGAAGGGGTATTTCCTTTTTCTTCTTTGAGTCTGGCTTTTTATGTTGTTAGGATATGATAGTTTCATACATTAGTAGAGCATAATGTATAGTAACCGTATTACACACTGTTTCATTACTTTACAGCACAGTATTCTTTTTAAAGACAGATTTTAAGCTAACTTATTAAATGCATGTGTTGTGGTTGGCATTATCTCTTCAAAGGAAATTAAACCCTATATCTGAATTTCAACTACTTCTTTGCAAAAAGATAAAAACCAATCCAATTCTACTTCTAGAAACACTAGACAAATCCAAACACATTTTGTCATTGCAGATTTAAGCTTTAAGATAACCAAAATGTCTTGATGTCAAATTGTAAGAACCAGCATTTTATTTCCATCAGGTTTGAGGAACAAGACATTTGTGTCACGACAAGATGTTTTTAGTCCCACCTAAAACCTTGGCAGAAAAATGCACTGAACTCTGATGGTTCTTTTTGCCTGGCATGAGGGATGAGGGGAAGAAAAGCAAGAGGAAAAGACAAGGATTCTTTTTGGGAAGAAAGGAGAAGAAATTGTCAAGCCTGCATAGTGACTTGGGTTTTTGAAAAGCACTCCTTTAACAAGTCCTAGATGTATAACACCAGGAAAAGTATACAAAGATGCAGGAATCAGAGCAGCATCTTTCTCCTTTTTATTTTCTCTGAGCCGCCACAATATAGTTTTATCTCTGGACTCTACTAAATGAAAAATCCATTTCCTCTCAGATTAATGACACAGAAAACACTTTGGTCTGGAACCTAAAACTTAAATAGGACTTTATTCCAGCTAAACTCAGGAAGAATAATCACAACAACATCATCAGAGCTAATAACATCCTGTACATATTGATGCTTTTGTCTATGTGGGATTTGCGCTAGTGATTCTGCTCCCATTGCTATTCTGGGATGTGGGCTGCTGCAAAGAATGACAGAAGTGTCTTTATTTGGTTGTGTTGGAGGTACTACATCTTTCATAAGCAGATGATTTCTAGAGCAAGGAAGCTGTTAGGGTAAGAATGACTCTTCTGCAGTGTCTGCACAGGGTCTGGCACAGTGGGTCCAAAGCCCAGTGAGATTGCTTGGAGCTGTAGGAATACTGCACAGAGTGATATGTAGGATGTGTGAGTGACACCCACAAGGTTCTTCAAATGCAGATTGATCACTAAGTTTCATTAGCGTTAATGGTTGCTACCTACAGAGAATAATTTATACCCCAAATCCAAATGTCTTTTGTTTGGATGACTGGAAAATAATAATGAAGTAAAGATCTGAGGTAAAATACAGTAGCAAGCATGTGACCCACGTATGTTTTCTATCACAAACTCCTTGAGATTTTCCGCAGAGCTGTCTTGGCAGATGACAAATTCTTAAAGCTGACAAAGTCTGGTACACCAAACATGGAAAATAAAAATACTTGCCTGGCTTCAAAGCTAACCACATCATATCACATTTCAATATTTCTCCTGGGTCCATAGCTGAACAATATGTTCTATATTCAGCTATCATAGAAAGAGACCTGTGTTTGAACCTGAATGTTGTCACAGATGAGAAATGTGAGGCAAATAATCATTTTACTTAAAAATATGTGATTGATGGCAGAAAGATCAGTATATTATTTTATATTACCTGTTTATGGGATTCCCATATATACTGTCATGAAACATACTTTATTCAGCTGAGTATAGAGAAGTGTTAAAAAATATCCATTGAAAGCACTCCTTTTAATCTTAAGGAACTAAGGAAAGATAATAAAGCCTACACCATTATCAAAACAACACAATTGAGCATATTTGGCTTGCAGAAGTATGTTGTTTTGCACTTATGAATTATTTTTTGAAAGTTATTATCCTGTTTAAGGTGAGCATGAGTTGACAAATTAATGGCCATTTCACATTTTTAGCATGGTAATAACAATACAATGACACATCTTTGTGAGAAAATTGCTGTGTATCTTTGACAGTCTAAAGGCCTAGCAGAGATGCATTTTCCACAGCTGGCCAAAACATCTGTAAAGTGTCAGTTCTTTAGAAGGTCCTGTTACCTTCAGTAAACATAAGATATGCTCCTTAAAGGACTAGGACTTTATCTGATTTTTTTACTGCAATGAAGCTGATGTGTCTCCTTACTTGTAAACTGATCAGTCAGGCTCACATTTTAATGACAGACATAAATGTATCTCTAATGATTTTCTTGCACAAGAATTACGTAGGGAGTCTCCCTGAAAGTTAGTTAAATGAGCCTGTTATAAATCTAGAACACAAGCATCTCCCTGCATAAATTTACAAGCACTGATTCCAAAAGGTTAACAATATGGCAGATGGATATGATGATGTGCGAACTCAGAAAATTCAAGGTTTGGTTCCAAAAGCAGTTACAAGTCTGAGCATTTCCTCAGTCCTTAAGCAGGCTGCCTTGACTGACGCAAACCACCTGCTGCTTCAGTTCAAGCCAAAAATAGTCCAAGAACAGCACTTATGTGTCTTTTGCTCTGCCTCTGCTCTTCGTTTCATTGAGAATCCAAAAGCATAGGCATAGAAGCAAAAAAATGCACAAGTATGACCTATCCCATTTAAACAAATAAATGTCAGCTACTGGGAGAAGTTGGAGTAGTGTCCAATTGTCGGTTATGGGCAAATGTTTTCAGTGCTCGTTTTATGCTGAGATACCTCCACTTGAAGGAATATTTTTGCAATACCAGTAAAAAATGTATTTTCCATCCTCTCTGTGCAAAAACTGTTCCTGCATCCTTAAGCATCTGATTTCACACTGTGCAACTTTTCTTCCTGTGGATGCCCTCCTTTCATGTGGACAGCCTGAAGCAAGTGCAGAGAAATGGAAAAAATTCAAACTAAAGGAAAATGTATACATTTTTCTCATCTTTCTGTCCTTTTTGTGTATTATACTGTTGAGGCTTTATTTACTCATCAGGAAGAGCAAGGATGATCTCTCATGACCTTGGGTAAGTTACTACTGAAAATATGTGTATACAGCATAAAGTAGAACTATTCAGGTGCCAGGCTAGGTCTGACTAAAGGGAAATGAATGGTGTAACTATACCCTGAACATCCATTGATCATGGTCTCTGGTGGTGCACGAAAGTGAATGGGATTAGCACCTCAGGCCTCATGCAGAAGGGAAGTTCCCCTGGAACAGAGCTAACCTTTCTCAGGCAGATTCACCTCTTGCACAGGGCAGGTTTGCCAATACAGGTAAGGTTTTCTACTTTTAAAAAGCCAAACATCTTACTCCTCCTCAGCGTGGTGCTGTGTCTCCCTCTGATGGCATCTGGGCCACACTTCCAGGCTGATGAACACGATAAAATCTTGTGTAAGAGAGGGTGTCTTTTTAGCTCAGCTAATGAATTTATTTAGGTCAGAGGTCTCAGGTTTAAGAACTTCTGTTCCATCAAAATGTGATTTTCTCTTTATCCTTCTAATGAATCGAGTCCTAGGGACAATTTTTCAGACTGGAGCAGTTCTCAGCCACAACTGAACTCAATTCATATTTGCAACACCACAAGAATAGAGTCACAGAGGAGAGATTTAACAATCAGTACTTGCTAGAAAAGCTGTAAGGACTTTAGCTATTTCAAAGTGAATTAACATCAGTCTACTCTGAACATTCAGTTTGTGTGAAGGCTGTAACACAGCTACAGGGATCTATAATTTTTCTAAGTTACTTGCAATTTGCCAGTAGACTTGAAATTCAAAACACTTCCTAGCTGTCTGCAGCTTGTGAGTGGCACCCTCAGGACCCTGAGGAGGCTTTGCAGCCACCACGTGCTGCTTTACTGTCCTTCAAAAGCTGCATGTTACTGATTGACTTAGCTTTGAACCCCCATTCACAAATGATTACAAAATATTTGTCCCACAATAGCAATTACAGGAACTCTCTAACACTATTTTCATCCTATTATTTTATTTAAAAGGCAAGTAACTGCATTCTTTCTCCTTGCTCAGTCTAGCCTGTCTAAGAACTACTGAACCAGGTAAGTTTATTAGGGGGAAAAAACTGTGTGCATTTGATGGCCACTGGAAGATTTCAAAATAAACACTTTACAAGAAAGGTCAACTGAAGGTTCACTTAAATATTCTTCCATTGTTAATATTTCAAATTAGAACAAGATTGAAAATTGCCATTATTGATTCAGTAGTCACTAGTCACTGAGTGGGTTTGTGCTAAAAAAAAAAGCAATTCTGAAGTCCAGATTACTTTCTTCCCCTTACGTAAGCAGCAATTATCTGTTTACGTAGGGCTAAAAAGCTGTCTTCTCATTATATTCCAGTATAGCATTTTAGCAAAATGCTCAAGGCATTAGGAACTATTAAATGGTAAAAATCCTCCTGTAATAAAAACACTCAGTGCTCTAAGATCTGTGGATAAGGATGAAGCAAACATTTGTTGTTACGAGACTCATCATCTGTATGACCTGGATAAATAAAAAAAAGAAAAAAATCCATAGCAAAAATGTAATTAAAACCAGAAGCACTGACATCAATTTCAGTAAAGTCACTTTAGTTTTTAGCATTTTAGTGTGTTACACTGAGCTTCAGAAAGAACAGCAACATCTTAGACCTACTGCCTCTGGGTTTGAAACCTTTCCATCATCTTTGAATCCATTTTATTTTTCAGAAACAAAACAACCAAAGTGTAATGCTATAACACAAAAGACTGATATTAGTAAGAGGAGATTCGAATAATAAAAATGCCTCTGCAGGAGCCAAGACTAGTGCCTGTTGATTCAGCCCAGGGCATTGATATAGAAATTCACATGAAACTGTCTAATCAGAAGTAAATGTTCCTTTTGCAGAGCATTCTTTTTGTTTCTCTAAGCCCTCTGTTCATGGAAGGGTGACTGCATGGTGCTAATGTTTAAACCCAGAGGGAGTTCAACCTCTTCATTTGTGTGTCTGTCCAAATTTCCTAGAGAAGATGGAGACTCTTTTTCAAAGTTCACATGCCAGGATTACTGCAAGCATGTGAAAACCTGTTTTTCTTTGACGCTTTACACAATCCCTATACAATTAGTTCATTATTAACCTTATTGAAAAGAACTCAAGTTGGGTTCTGTTTCTATATTTTGCAGGTGACAATTTTATTTTGCCCCTAACCTGAGGTAAAACCTTGACCTATATGTGAACCTTGCTGCAGTGAGAGCAGAGCCAGGCTTCAGCTAACAAGCCTTGTTGGACATCTGTGGATCTGGGGCATGCCTAGCACAGTTTTCAGAATGAGGTCCTGGCCAGTCAAAGCATCGGCTGATCAAGCCAGTGTCTGCCTGCAGAATACTACTTTTCCTTCATCATACCCATTACTATTGGGCTTCCAGATTGGATTCAGCTACTCTTTTCACCTGCTATCAGCTGAGCCCACATCAGCCTGACCACTTCTGTGTTCCTGGCACAGAGCACCAACCTCTACACAGCACTGGAGGTATCTTCAGATGGAACTGGTTCCAACTAAAGTAAGATTTATCACTTGGTTTGAGATCCCTCTTAACAAGACTGTGGGTTTTAAGGGGTGAAACTACATAACTGGCAAGGATTAGCCCACTGGGCCCTTACCTAAGGCAGTGGGGTTTGGTGTTCTAGGGATAGTAACCAAGACCTGGATTCTCCTCCTGGCTGGGCTATCAGTTTGGATGCTCCTCTAGGGATACCTGAGTCTCAGCTAATGGCAGTATTTGTATAAGACTGCCACTGGCAAGTTTAACTTCTGAACGACTCTGTGATGATCAGACAATGATATTTGGGAATGCAGGACACGAAAAGTGTAACAGACAGATGTAATGAGAACTCATCCTAATAGGGCAATAATAAAATTCATTTATGTCTTCCAATCATTTGCTCTGAAAAAGAAGAAAATACTGGAGTCTTATGTAGGATATGACTGAAGATGTTTTTTTCTTGCATATTAGCTTTAGCCAGGCTAGCAATATCTATGTGGTTAACATTCTGCATAGAAAGCCAAAGTACACATATCAGTGAAAAGAAATACTGTAAGAGTCAGAGCACCTTGTCAATTGGGATCAGCCAGTTTAGTTTGCTCATTTTAATGGAAAAGTTCTGAAAGTCTTACAGTGAGTGTCTTGTGAGTCAAAACACAGCCAAAGAAAAGGGACTGATCTGGACCAAATTCTAAGAGTGAATTAAAAATGGGATCCTTTGGGCAAAATTCTAGCAAACGTTTTCAGACAGGGAAATAAGGGAAATTAGACTGTCAAACTAGAGCTCAAACTGTTGTGCTTGTAACGTCCCACATCCTCTCATTTTTAGTGGGAACAGTTTACACCAGCATCTGAGGAGAATATGCGTCCCCAGTGGAGACCATGGGAGTTCATCATTTCCTCAGAGCACCGACATATTAAAATGCATCCTGTTGCTTTTCCTGCTCTCTGTCATGTACAAGCACAAGCACAAAAATATGTTTTAAGCAGCACACATAATTACCTCAGCTTTTGGAAACAAGCTGTAAGATAACACAGGATAGAAATGATTTCTGACAAAGCCTGCCTTTAACAGCTCAGCTGCTAAGAAGAATTGTTCTGTGCACAGGGGCCATTAAGTCACAAGAAGTGTCCATACGAGTAGGACTGTGCAGACTTACACGTTTGGAAAGAGAAATATGCACAAGCTGTCTTAGAGGGAAAAGAAAGGCATGCCTGGGAAATATATTGGGAAAACTGACTATTGGTCCTCCAGGCTGCATAGCCCAGGGGTTGGGGTTGCTGTAGCATAAGATGGCATTGCTGCTTTCACAGGTAATGATTTAGATAATCTCCAATCTGGATATAAACCCTTGAGTTACTCTGTATTGTCACGGTGTCAGTGCCTCAACCAGTCCTCCCACTCGTGCTTTATAGATCGTACAAGACCAGGATTGCATCGGTCTGCTTCAAACCTCTGAGCAGTTAATCTAACTGAGGGGTTTAAGGTTTTAGCAGGTCCTTCTAACAGCTGCCTTGCTAGTGTGCAGTTAACCTTTATTGCCCTGAGGGCCCTATTAAAAATGAGCGACGTTCAGCTTCTTTAAGGAAAGAAAGATTATGCTTCCAGATGTGTTGATACACTTGACATATGCCCTGTGATTGCAGGGACTCTCAGGCACCAAAAGAGAGCTGTTTTCACAAAGCTGCAATTTTTGTTTATACAATATATACACATGCTTGCCATGGTAATTTGTGCATGGCAGCCCTAACCTGAGTGATGAAAATACAGAGAGAGAGAGACTGAGTGAGGCAGTAAGACTGCACCATGCATAACACTGCATGCGGAAAACCCATCCTCAC
Source organism: Hylia prasina (assembly GCA_013397195.1). Taxonomy (NCBI): domain Eukaryota; kingdom Metazoa; phylum Chordata; class Aves; order Passeriformes; family Sylviidae; genus Hylia; species Hylia prasina. Next base: position 1,080,936 of record VYXD01003870.1, read on the forward strand.
AAGCACAGCCTGTGTAAAAACAGTTTTCTTTGGCTTGCTCCAATTAGAACATCCATAAACATTTTCAGTTGTTGCTATCATCACAACAGTTTGAACACACAGAATAGAGTCATTTGTAAGGATATGCAATTATATTTGTGAATGAAAGCATTGAATTTGGTTCATTTAGACTAGGAGATGCACATTTTGTGTTGCTGTTCACCATTCAGAAAGCAGAACGGCAGTTGCATGACTGTAGATTTTGTAGCTGTTACCACTGACAAGTATACATCCAGAAATCCATACTCAATACAAGGGATTTTTCACTCTGCTGTTTTTAAAAAAACTTTTCCATCCTCTGCTCTGTGAGCAGAAGGAATGCAATGGCTCCATCTACTTCGTAGGCTGAGCCTGGGAGTGACCTTAACCACAGCTCATTTCCTGACACCTCCTGATATCTCATTTCCATATTTCTTATAAAACCAGGAAACATGAACAAACTAGTCTACCTGAAAGATTATTTTTTACCTTTCCACTTTACATCCCATCTCCTAGACTTACTGTTCTTGTCTTGCTGCATCACTTAGGAAGATATTCACATGTCAATGCAAAATCTGTGGCTGTGGCATAGGGCAAAACCCTATTATCTTACCATGCTCATCCTGACAACCTTTGACAGGCAAACTGAAAAAGGCTGAATAATATCATTCACAGACTGCAAGTTCTTATTATTGCATGAACAGAGATGGTTCAAAATTAGTATGTCTCATAAACATAAAATCTCTAATTTGTACAAAGAATAGTAACTTATGCAATGTGAGAATGAGTTTGAGAGAAAAAACACTACCTAGGTGCGGAGCCAACTAGAGGAATCCAAAACTGTTTAATAATTCAAATCACTTTCTAAAATTGATGCAAAAAGCTGTTATTTCCCAGTAGCTCAACCTGGGCATTACAGCAGTTCTGTCATCTTCCAGTCACACACACAGGCAGGTCTCTGTGGTTATATGTTTGGCTGCCAGCAGCCTCTCCACTCAAAGGCACGTAACACTGGATCTCATTTCAAGAGGGGACTGGAGTACTTTGGAGAGTCAACATTCAGGAAGCATTCAGACAAAAAGTCTAGCAGGGTTGAATGATTCTGCAACAAATCCATGGGAAGGTCACAGATATTTGACCTTTTGATGACTGATTGATCCATGGATTACACATGCTGATCACAACTGGTCTGAGGAATCTCTCTGCTGATTACAAGACAGATGCAAATGATGTAGAAAAGTATTAGAGAACATGAGCTTACAAATGCTATTTTTGCTTCTCCTTTACCCCAGATCCACTTGGGATAACAACTCTGAGTCATATCCTTTGCTTTATTTAAACCTTGTGACATTTGCGTGTTTTTCCTGGTAGGCCAAAGTATGGAGGACGAGATCTGCATAAATATAAACCCAAGCAATCAGATTCCTAACAGGTAGTGAATCACAAAGACACCCTGTTTGCTCAAGAAGTCCCTGAAGCAGTGAGGCTGTGACCCTACTCTCACTTTTTTCTACATCTTCCCCGCGTGAGAGAGCCTCAGAAACTTAGCTAAGACTCTTTTTGTTTGACCAAACTCTAGATGAAGTTTTTGTTTGCTCAGCTTCTGTCAAAACCTAGAAGTATATTTAATTCTAGCTGAACAGATTTTGGAACCTGATTTTAAGCTCTGACTTTTAAGACTCTGCCCATTCTGATCTGTAATACATGTCCTGCTTCTTCCATGGTGCCTTCCAGTAGGCAGAATTTCCCCAGAATGGGTTAAAGTGCATGCTGCCAGTTTCTCTAAAACAATACATTGGCAACCTAATCTGAAAATGAATGTAAAGAATTTGCTCAATAGAAATATCCTAACGTACTGCTGAGAAATGTACTGACCATCCAGATATTCCAGATTAGAGCAAAGGATTACACACACGGACAGACACATACACAAATACACACATACATACATACTCACATACACACTCTGTAAAATTTGGTTACTGAACAAATGAAATAGAAGAAAAATCAGTAAAATTGGGTAATTCTTCAGGGGTTTGGGCTAATTTAAAGTATAGTCCTCAGAGTTTTTACCTTGAATACAATGCAAATGCCTATTTAATTTCAGTGCAAAAATTTTGTGTTGTTGATTGGTAATTTCTTTTTCCAATAGTTTTAATTATTTTAGACTTTTCTAAAAATTAATGTTTGAAGTGAAAAGGAAAACAATTAGAAGATGACAAAATGAAGCATCTTATTTTTTATGTTCTTGTCTTTCTAATTTGACCCAAATCAGCAGAGCGTTTGGTAGCCCTGAAATCTGCCTATAATTATTTTAGCAAATTACAACATAGCAAAGCTTTTCAAATGTTCCTTTAATGATTCATTGTATTTGTTCTTCTTGAACATTAATAGAAGAACACTTGTCCTCATAAGAAGGCTGGAGTATCATATGAATGTGCCATGTCTGTGGGAGCTACCATCACAACCATTGCTTGGGATGAAACACGTAGCATGCAGTAAAAATACAATGTGACTGCAGTGATCATTCACCAAACAGGAATCAGAGCTAGTGAGAAATATGCTGCTGAAACATCTGCACACCAGCCATTGATTTGATCATTTCAAACAATGAGAAAAGCCTGTCTGTAAACACACACTAAAAAAAGAGTTCCTAATCCATCAAATAAATTGTTTGCTGCAGATGGTCCTTCCTGCTCCGTCTATAGGTGTGTAAATAGAAACAGATGACTGTATAATCATGACATGCAGACATACTGAGTTATCTGGTGTACCAGTTTATCTCCAAACAGCAAGCTCCAGAATCCACAAGTGAGCCAGAAGTGCTTATAGACATCTTATTGCTCCTGGAGAGGTTTAACTTCTATGTTTTCTGCAGGGCTTTTTCTTATCCTGGGGGTCTAATATGTGCTTGAAGCTTCAGGATATGCAGCACAAAAGGGTAAAGAGCCAGAAAAAAGGAAAAAGGAAGTCTTTTAAGATTGCGGAGTCTAAGAAGCAAAACAAAAACAGGCTCTGGAATTGACTGTATATCACTAGCTGACACTGAAACATCAAATAATACCATCCCATACTAATCTTAAGAGACAGAGAGCTAAAGCATCTGAGCCAAAGAACCACTTCAGGAAGCCATTACATGTTACCTGTGAGCACAAACCCCCTGCAAGTGAGAACAAAATATAAACCCAGCAATAAACCTTACAAAATCTACCATGTTAATCCACTTACAATTTCGTGCACCTCCTCATGCTGAAGTCAAACAAAAGGTGGGCAGAGAAGGAGAAAGGAATAAAGAATATAGAGGAAGGATTTGAAAGCTGACTGCTTTTTTGCTGTTACTACCAGTGCATAATCACAACTGGCACTGAATTCAGCATCTCAAGGCCCCACTGCGTTGGCTGTGCTATGAATGCCCAGGAGCCACCATTACATAACTATAAAAATGTAAAAAAACTGCAACAAGTGGACATTTTTCAGAATGGAAACATTTGAATGGCTGGCAAAAATTTTAGGTTCAGGCTTGCTATAAATAAGAAGCAAAACCCAAAGCCCTCACTGAAGTCAATGGAGAGCAACAGATGTCCCAAGGCTGCTCCACCCTGCCCAAGCACACGTCAGAGGTTCCCGTTTCCCTGTATTTACTGCAACAGAGTAACTAGGATCCAAGCTGGGGCATGCCATGGGGAAAAAAGCTGCTCAGGCTTTGGAAGAGACTAATTCACCTCGGGGATGGGCTGCCCGGAGCACTCCAGAGCACGAGGCACTCACTGTCTCAGTGATATGTGAAAGATGTGGGGGGAAGCAGGCAGTGCAACACACCTGCCAGTGAAACAAGTGTGCAGGTTGGGGACACTGCTCGAAACAAGGCTTGGTCCTCTGTGCCAAACAGCCACCATATGGGGGCCTTTGTTTCCTTCTACACCCAGCATAATGCAGGCAGCTCCTGTCTGCAGTGACCATGCCACAAGGATGCAGAACAGAGGATTAGATTACTTTAATGCGCTCCCTGTGCAGGTGCACCTCCAAAATATTCAGCCTGAAGCCAGCACAGCATGTTGCAGTCTGACAGACTGCACACTGGGACTAGTTTAGACCTCACTCTCTGCATTTCTCTGACTTCTGCTAAATTCCCAGGTGGAATTAAAGGTGTTGGTTTTAACCTACATAGCCATCACTGCTTTGAGACCTTTTAAGCTTATTAAAGCCTCTCTCTCTCCCTATCAGATGCTGATGATGTCTGTCAGGAAGCCTGTACCCACGTGGTGTGACAGACTCCTGTTTTTGTTATCATTTCATGCAAGCTATCAATTTTCTTCTTTCTCTACAGCTACGAGCAGCAGTGGATCTATTCACAGGTACACCCCTTATTTAGCCTGTGACTTGTAAGTGATTGTTAAGGTGCTTGAGGCACCGAATGAGTATCTACAAGTACATTCTAAAGAGAGCAAAAAATGAATAAAAGAACAGTTGTCTGCTGCATTTGCAGTTAATTATCTACAAGCCTACTTTCCTCTCCCCAGCACCCACTGGAGGACTGAGCTCACGTGCCAGACGCCAGGCATCTGTGCTCAGTGTGGCGCTGAGGAGGCTCAGCAGCACGTGTTCACCACTTGACTGTACTCCCTTCATCTACCACCCATCATGCTCGAAAATTTAACAGCAAGCATCTAATGAGGCAGAGAGACATCGAATCCCTCAACCATCCTCTGATCTATCCCCCAGCATGCTCTTTCTGCTCATCTGCCTTCTGTATGATTTTCTGTCACTTAGCAAATTAGATTCCTCCTCAGCATTTCCTCAGAGGTTTCCTATGGGCCATACCACTTCCTTTTTGTTGCCAGTTTTCCAGTGGCTCTGCCCCAGGCTCCCTGCACTCCACCCCCAGTGGGAGCCAAATGACAGCCATGGAGCTGAAGGTTACAGAGAAACCCACAAAATCAACTTGTTCGCAGTCACTTTTTTTTGTAGTGCTGTGTAAGGACCAGACTTCTGCATTGAGTGAACTGATGCCTTTTAACAGAACAAGGCGAGCATTTAGATAAAATTAAAATACTAAACTGAGAGGTGTTTTAGAAATGAGATGTAGAGAGAAAGCTTTCTTTTAGAGCTGTTGTAAAGCCCTGTTCTCTGGATATTTTGGTTTCCTAAGAATGACAGGTCAATAGCTCCCTTTCCATGCATTCAGAATTGTGGGCAGGCCTGGCAGATGCCTTGTCTGCACATTAGGATACAGTGCACTGACTTTCCCGTAGATCTTACCAGAGCAATCAGTAGCCTGGAGATCTCCAACCAGCTGGTTATGCAGCTGTCTAATAACTGTCATATTACTTCCTGCTAGAGGAGAAAGGGAGCTGAGGAAGATGGGGTGAGGCTAATTAAAAACAAAAACTCAGAATGTGTTGCTTTTAACTTCCCTCATCCTAGTAATTCTACTTCCTAAATTACCGCAAGATAATGAAAAATGCCAGAAAGCAACTGGGGGCAAATGGTGAAATGGCATCAGAAATCTATCCACTGTCCATCTCCTCCATATCTTTTATTACAGACAACAACATTATTATAGTATTTTCAATCTTTCACAGTCATTTTCCAAAAATAGGTGAGTAGCAGTAAAAGAAACAAAGAGCTGCTCTCCTCTCAAAGGTCTACAAAATGCTACACACAGAAAAGAGGAAGATTACATTAGAGTGGAGAGTGCACTGGAGTGAAGAGAGAAGCACTTGTTTCCACTTCATGTTTGGAAAGGGAAGGATTGCATTTAAGGACATGTGGGGTTGCCAAGTTTTGGGCTGCAACTGAAATATAAAATTTAATGGCAAACAGAGGTGTTTTGGGTTTTTTTGGGTTTTTGTTTTGTTTTGTTTTTTGCAGGATGAATTATGAGAGGTTCCTCTGGGGTTCAATAGCTCATTTTGTCCAAAGAGAAAATAAAACATTTAGAAATGCTTTAGTTAAGCAAAGGAATACAATCAGAAAATGAATGGAAAGGAGGCAGTGCATTACAGTGTGGCTGATATGTCACCGCATATAAATGGAGTGGAGGACTCCTCTAACAAAGTTCAGAACAACAATTTTAACCAGTGACTCTTAGTCATGGGAGCTTGTTTTAACCACTGAACTGAACAAAATTGAAGACATGCCTATCTTGCTTTTGTCCTTTGAAGATGATGTAGCAGTTCTTTAAATGTTCACTGGCACAGAGAGCAGAAGCCATATGGATTAAGTCTAATGTCCTGGCTAAAGTCAGTTTTTCACTTTGTGTCTGTGAATATTTAAGTCAGATACAAAGTGTTTCTCCTTTGAAATTCAAAAGAACAGCTCAAATCACAATATGCAATAGCCAGCAGTAGGGGGAGAGACGTGAACAACACAAACCCAACACCCAGATTATCTTGTTAAGGGACAAAAGAACAGTTCCTCCTACCTTACTTGTGTGAATGACAGTTCTACCCATAAACTGTTTCTTTGTCCAAAATTATATGGTAAATTCTGGCTGTATTTGTTAATAATTTCAAATTGACTGAAATGCATTAAAAAAACCCCAACAAAACAGTGGGTTTTGTGTCTGGTTGCCTGTGTGTGTGTCTGTGTTTGTGTGTACACATTCATACATAGTTGTGCACCAATAACTACACTGAAATACTCAGATAGAAATTAAATCAGATGCCAATTGAATTCTAAAGTGAAAAGCCAATTTAGGCATAATTAACTGTCAGGATAATATCTGCTCCAAGGAGATTTCAGATGATGAGGTAAGAACTAGCTGTTTAAAAACTTTTGTAGTAAATATGGGATCCAAAAAAAAGGAAAAAAAAAAAAAGGTAAATGAGAGACAAAGTGCAACTGACCTCTTTCAAAATTAGTCAATCTTAGGAAACATCTCAAAAAACAACTACTTGTGAAAATTCAGCAGACTGAAATCCTGCTCAAACCTTGGTCTATTGCTGTCTCAGACTCCATCTCAAGTGGATGTGTCAGTCACAGCTGAACCTTCTGTGTAAATCCTCTTCCACACAAGAGACCAGGGCATGCAGGCAGCTTGCTAGGTCTTTGTATAAAGACAGCTCATTTGCCAGGTATCTGACAAGTGAAATCAAGGGTCAGGGAGAAAGCATGGAGTGTAGAGAGATGACAAATAACCACGTTTCCTTTTGAAAAGTTAAAATGACTTTTTGAAGCCTATTAATTCATTTTGTTGCAAAGTGACAGGCACTGAATTAACTTATCTATGGTGAAGCTCACATATAAAAGACCATGAGTTTGGCATTTTCATCATCCTCACTGAAGCAACATGTTTTACAAGCCATCAGTCCCTCTACTTGAATGTTAGTAGCACTGAGTAAACCCATTGAAAAGCTGCTCAGAACCAAATAGGCTCCACAAATGTTTGTGCTTTAAACCAGAACATGTAGAGGGAAATGAAAAGGAAACTGACCATCTGTGCTGGGAAGGTGCAGGGAAAACCACTTTTTTTGGTGATTCTGGGGCCAGAGATGCCAGGAGAAAGAAGGGTGTCTGGAGAAAGGGTGCAGGAGCAAGACAAGGGAACTGGCTGGACTGATGTCATCATTGCTTGTACTGTTCTGTTCAGGACTCTGCAGAAGAAAGTATCTAACAGGACTTGGATATATAGGAATTACTGCTGTCTGGAGCTTTGGAAAACAGAGTTTAGAATACTTGGCAATATTTCAGTCCCAGTCAGGCTCACAAAATAAATATGTTTTAAAATGTCTTAAAATAGATTATTTTCCTGACTTTCCCCCCCTCCCTTTTGAACATACAAACTTGGATTGCATTTCCCAGTTTTCCTCTATAAGTGTAGACTCTAAGGAGTCATTGATTGAATTATTCATTCCTAACTGAGAACTGATATTCATGTAGCCACCCCACCACTAGTATCTACCCCTCTCCCTGTTACTATGCCACCAAATATCATACCTTTCACATTCCCTTTTAATTTTCCAGGAGACTATTCATCCTTCCACAGCATCAAGCCAGTAGCATTTATTCTCCTCTGTGGGTTTGCCCCAAACTGCCCTAACTACCTTTTCTCCATACAATCGATTCCCATAGCCTCCATTACTTCAAAGACTAAATAATGACACTGGGGTTAGAAGAACAACTATTAATAGAAAATAAAGAGGATGACAGAGCAACCAGCACCTCTTGGACTACTATTTTTTTTGCTGAGCAAGTGGTTTGTGAGGTTTTTTCCTGCTTGTATAAATGCAAAACACGGCCACTCAGAAGGAATAATAATGAAAGGCTGTTTCTGAGTGCTTGCAAAACTTTCTCAAATTAGCTCACCAAGGTCTAAATTCTCCTTCAGACTAGATCAAGCCTTGCTCTTTTGGATCTGCTAGTGCTGCACGCTTTTTACACTCATTTTGAATCCAGCTGCCTAGCATTGTAGACAGGATGGCCAGGCAAATGTGAGTAACAAGTTGATAATGGGGAATATAAGCTGTCTAAACCCTCTGTTCTTAACATTTTCTTCCATAATACTAATAGCTCTAATGCCTGATTTCAGGCTGGAGATGAAGTCTCCTTTGTGGCTCCTGTTCTTCTTCCACAATATTTTACCTACTCCCCACCTACCTGTGTTGCAAGGATTTGCTGCTCCTTTCAGGAAACATGGCATGGAAACAAACCCACAAAATCTGAGAGAGGACCTCAAGAAAAATGGGAATGAAGAAAAACAACCAGTGCAGAATGATCAGTTCACGCCTGGGTATTGAATATTTGACAAGGTTTCCTGTTCAAAAGAGGAATCAGCTTTGTTTAGTTCAGCCCATGAAAGTACTTTAATAGGCAGGGAATAATTTGTGCTGAGATTCTCTCTCTGTGATAATGTAGAACTGGGAAGAGATCTGCAGTTTCTCTCTCTTCCTTGCCCACCCCCTCGCACACATCACTGCATAATGGCTATCATTCTTAATGCAGTACTTGTAGATCAATTCATTGTAGGCACTTTTGGAGCAGAGATGGTAATTGAAAAAGGGGAAAAAAAAAAAAAGCAAGGGCTAATCAGAGTATTCCTCTCTCTCAAAAAAGGAAAAACTCACTATATAATTTCTTCTTGAAAGCAGGACCCTCATTAACATTATCACTGTAGACTTCCCCACAATCTCTGCTTTTCCTAAAGTTGCCAGGATGTAAAAGTATCCCTCGTATTTTCATTAGCAAGATCTAGTGGGGAATGCATTGCATCTATATCCATCTAGTAGTTGTATCATTACAGGGGCTACAGCAGCTAAGGGTGTAACAAAACAGTTTTTCAGTTCAATGTTAAGTATAACTTTCTGGTTTTGTTGTAAGTACTATGGAAGAGATTTCAGGGGTGCTGGAGAATTTTCAAGAGTGATATTCTTGTGGATTTTCTACAAATGTAATGCCTAATGATTTTTTTTCTTTTTTTTTTTCCTCTTTTTTTTTTAAGTTGGGAAAATTTGTTCATGCTCATTATTTCAGTGATTCTCAATATTTAAAAGAAAACTCCAGTTGCTTTAACTTCTTGTCTGATGGTGTTGGAAATTTCAGACTGAAGAAAACCCTAATAGACCTCTTAGAAATTTTGTGACAAAGAAGAAGAAAAGACATGTTCTGAAAAAGATGGAAAGCTGAAATCCCAGTGGTTTACAGTCATATCCTAAATCTTGTCAGTGACAAATTTCACTAACTTTTTTCCTCCCTGTAGCTCAGAGCCAATCCATATATGAGAAAAAACTGCAAACTACCTGCCTCATGTATCATCAGCAGAATTGTGAGTTGGGATTCAACTGCAATGCCAAATTCCACCATCAGATCCAAGAAAATGAGAATTGATAGAGAATTGAGGATAGAACTTCATATTCCTAGTGAAGAAAGTGAAAAGTTGCTTTTTTCAGCTTTGATGCAGGGAGCTGTGAGGTCACTATGTATCCAGGAGGCTGACCTTGGAACATCTTAATATTTCAGATAAGGTGAAACATAAACCAAGCATCTGCTCTTCTTTATTCTGTGGCCAATAATGCAAGAACACTGTCATCTAATTGGGCTCTGTTGTCAGGAATAGCATCAAGGGCACTGGGTGATCCTTTCATTAGTTCTTATGTCTCAGCTCTTCAGGATACAAACAGTGAAAAAACAGAATATATGTTCTACTTCCTATTTCTCCTACTCAGAGTAATTCTGTCTGTCTGCTAACTGACAGAATTAATAGTTGTACAGTAGTTATTGCTGTTGAAACAGTAGTAGAGTAGATTCTCGGTAACATCTCATCGTACTTTATTTAAACAAGAAATTGCTGAGTAGAGAACAAATATGACAACATAAATTTGAAGATAGGCACAGTCAACAAGATTGCAACAGGAATTAGGAGAGAATTAACAAGATTTTAGTGGATTTCTATAGATTTGTCTCCATGCAATATTTGTCCCAGCCAGTAAAATGGTAAGATCTTCAACTGCAAATACTTTTATATAAATATATATATAGGAAAATAATTGAGATGTACGTAAAGACCCTGACTGCTTTGCCCAATACTGTTGGTTTAAGGATGTAAAAGGGAACAAGGTCACATCACCTTCGGGAGTGCTCCCAAACCTAAAAATTCAAAACAAATGAATTTGTCATTAAAAATTCTGTTGCTCAGAAAAAGACACAGTTTGGACTATTAAGTCTTTAAGAGACATGACACTAGTGTCCTGACCAACACAAAGATCAGTTCAGGTATGACCTAAGGAGCCTCAGAGGAGCTACTGAGAGGGGAGCAGCTGAAAGCAGAAAGTTGCTCAGCTCTGATCCTGCTTTGAAAGAGCTGCACGAAGCTCAGGACCAAAGTCAGTGGTGAGGCCCTGCATGTGGGCCTCAAGTGGATGCAAGCACACAAGGACTGGGTTGTGTTGGCCGAGACTGTGGAAGGGCAGACTGTAGCATTTGTCAACCCAGCAGTAAGATCACACACAACTATGTAATAAACAGAGGAAAACATTAAAAATTTTATCTTCCCATGAGAATTGTTCTGAATCTTGTATGCACCGTACGGCACATTCTGTTTTGCATCTTGTATCCCAGGCTTAACAAGGAAAACACCCTTCTGTGAGATACTACTTAAGTGGTCAACATAGGCAGCATAGTAATGAGATTAATTAAAACACCTTATGGTACATAGGTTTCTCAAACAAAAGTCATGGCTGAAACACAGAGGCTGCTGGTAAAACAGAACCTGACTCTTTGAGAATGGATCTGAAGGAGAATGATGTGCAGAGATAAAAAAAGCTCTGGTAAACTGATCTTTACACTGAGAAAGCATAAGACTGCCAAAACTGTTCAGGCATTTTCATGCTGCTGTCACAACTCATACTGATAATCAGCAAGACACTCTCCTTGGACTTGGTGGTCTGTTATTCTAACCTAGGACATTCTTGTTTTGTGTATCTTGATTTCACATTTAAGCACATTTTTAGTTGTTTTTTAACATATTTGGCTGAGATGATTACTTATGTGCCTCATCTTTGCTGACACAAACCTTCTTTTCTTTTTGCTTCCAGATGGAAACACTGGTACCACTAGGGCAGGCTGCCCAGCCTGGTCAGAAAGCCTAACAGGCAAGACAGCACTCACAAATAACAACAGCCCTCAATGGAAAAAAAAAAATAAAAATAAAAGACTAGACTCTCTAGGTCCAGATTCACTCCAATTACATGAAAATCTGCTAGGGACTTGGTGGCATATGGACCGGGTAATGGCTTACAAAAGCCTCTTCTGCAGAATGTTGGGTAAAAGAGTAAGAGCATGATTCACCCTGGTTTCTACTTAAAGTCACATGCAGAAGACACAAATAGAACTCAGGATGGAAAATAGCTATTGCATTCACAGCTGTTTTTTTCAGTAGCCACACAGTAGGAAATAAAGAAGATAGCATCCAACCCTAAAGTTTGAAAAGCCCATGAGCATTCCCTCGAATTTAACCCTAGCTTTGTGAGCCAGGTAGAGAGGTGAAAGGAAATACACTAAAGAGAAAAAATTACCAGAACATTGTATGTTGTCCTACAAGGTTACAAGGTGCTAGAGTAGGAAATCTTCCCTCTGGGACATTGAAAAGGCTGTTGATAATCCTTGCTGCCTGCATCCATCATTGGGACACTGAGTATTTCAGACGTCCTGTTATGCTTGGGAGATGAAAGTGCAGATTGCCCAAGCAGGATCCCATGGAATGGGTGAAAAATCATATCTCCCTCACTAGAAGATGCCTGCAGGAATCTCATAACTCAGAACTACCTTTTTTTTTTTTTTTTTTTTTTTTTTTTTTTTTTTTTTTTTTGGGAAACCACCTTTTTTTTTCTTNAGCTTACTTTGCCTTTTGTATTTGCTAAGTGTGGAGGTGTTCCTTGGACAATGACAGCAAGGCAGCCTTTCCACACTTTGAGGGAATCCTCAGTGTTAGGTATGGTGCTGATTCAGCACTGGTTAAAAAGCCACACCTGCTCCAAGGAATCTTGTGGGAGGGTGGAGAGAAATTTACTTCTTACAGCTATGACCCAAAAAAAGCAAGTTACTAAGGAGTCTGCTTGGACAAAATGACAAACATTTCTTGAAGACCACTCTCCCTCCAGGACATCAGGTGTAATCAGAGGGAAGAAAGAGACTAAAGCTCCTGAGAGGGAGTAAATGGCTTTCTTGGCATTGTTAAACTCACAGAACTGTATGGAAACACATTAATCTTAAATGTCCACATTCACTACAGATAAACGAGTAGAAGCAGTTGCTATGCTACAAGCGTGCATTTCACGTGTACACTTGTGCTGGGGGCAAGATGCATTGATTGTTCTTTAAAATTTATGAAATCAAGTGGGTTTTATATAATATAATTGAGTAAAAAGTCATTATGCATGAAGTTGCAATGTATATACTTCCATGATTTAAGGCAAATGAGTTTTAATGATAGGCCAGCATTTAGAGTGCTGAGCATCATGTAAAATCAGTCCAGTAATTATCCTTCACCTTTTCAGTTTGATAAATAAAAAGAAAGCACAGTATTTGGGAAACAGTGTAACAGGTAAGTAAATGTATGAGCCACTAAAAAAATGCACTCACTATGGCAATATTCATTCATGTGAGTGTGCTGAACAAGAACTAATTAACTATGCACAGTACAAAAGATCTTTATTGATCTACACACTGCAAAATGATAAAATTGTGATAAAAGCAGAGAAGAAGGGTTAGAAGTCTCTAACCATCCACAAGATTTTAGAAGCATATTGCCATGTAGCACAGTCAGCAGATGAATCTTCACCTTACCTGTCAGAGTGCTTTACCCCACTTGGGTAGTAGGAACGAAGGAGCTCTTTGATGTCAAAGCTAAAAAAAAAGAGAAGGTTTTGGCAAGCTTAAGCCTTTGTTGTTGTTGTTGTGAACTACCATGGGGCTCTGATACAAGCATTATTCAGGATGATTCTACCAACATTTTCTGCAGAAATAATTCATCATATGGGCTGTGTGACTGTTATCTGCTGCAACCACTGCTTACAGGAAAACACAACCAGTAAACCATTACTCAGATTGGGGGAGCAACTGTCTGCAGCTTGTGCCATTGGGTCTGACCTCCAGCCTGCCAACCTGAGTCACCAAAGTGGTAGAAAGCTTTAATAAATTGTATCTGAGACGCATGTTAACCAAGTACAAAAATACCTATTGTATCTAACTCAAATATTCATAGATTCAGAGAGATTAAGGCCATAAAGGGAAATATCCCATCTTGCCTGACCTCCTGCATATCACAAGCCATTTAATTTCACCCAGTCACCCCTGTCTTAAGCCAAATTACTCATGTTTGATTGAAGCATATATTTCAGGAAGGCATCAGTCTTGATCTGAATATATTGGTAGAAATGAAAAGCATCTCTCCTTTTTTAACTTTATCCACTGGCTAATTCCCCGTACTTTCAGTTTTCCCTAATCTCTCATTTAATTTTTTCTGTTTTCTGTTTGCAGCCACTGGTTCTTGTAACACTTTTCTTGGCTAAGCTACGTGCCCTCTCAGACCCAGATCTCCCTCCACAAAGACATGGTATTTAATAAATTCACATTCCTTTCTGCTTCTTAACAAGCTAAACTGATCCAGCTCCTCCCTCGCAACATTTTCTCCAGCCCTCAAATAGCATTTGCAGCTCATTTATATGCTCTCCAAAATAGTTGTGACCATGATTCGATCATCCATCTCATCAAGGCCACATATGGGAGTTAATCTTCCCCCTGCTTTCCCATTCATACAACACAGATCTCGTTACTTCTCCCCTCCACAGCAGCAGCATATCAGATATTTCCATTTGACAGTGTTCGGAGCTCCTTCCAGGAGTGGCTGCTGTCCATGGTACTGCTCTCCCTTACACCCCGAGTTAGATGCTGCCTCTTAGAACCACAGAACCATTTAGGTTGGGAAAAAAACATTTATTTACATGGAGCCTAACCACAAACCTAACACTGCTATGTCCATCACTAAATGCCAGTTTATGCTGGACTTTCACTCAGATTGATCCAACACAGCAGTACTATCATCTGTGGAAGAGAAAGAAGATGGCAAACACTCCATGGAGTTATTTATGCAAGAGCAAAGGCTTTTATTAAAGACTGCAAGTCAAACTCATTCTTCTGCAAAGGTGTTTTAATACCCCTGGATATAAAAGTCTAACCAAAAGTTGTTTACAACAAGAAGACTCCACTTATTTCCTTGGAAGGGAATAAAGTTAAATCTATGTGTTAAGAAATGGTAGCTTTAGGGAATGCCCCTGGGGACTTAAATTCTTATATAATGAAGACTTTTTCTTGAGCCAGAAATATTCCCACCTGACCCAATAGAATCTGATCTTTCTGTGTGGCTACCATGTCATCATTTTTACCACTCCACTCAGTGTTACATCTCTTATGAGTTGTTTGTCTGAGTTTCTAAAAATTATTTATTGTCACATGATTGATAAAAATGTTGAAAAGGACTGGGTTTGATATTGATGCTTCTTGTACCCTGTCTAGAAACAATCTCATTCAATGATAAAAGCTAAAAAGCTAGCATTTGAACTTGTCAGATGACCAGCTTTGATCTATTCAATGTTAACTTCATAATACTGCATAGCGCTTCATTAAACAATTTCATGTGGTACTGAATCAAATGCCATACAAAAGTCTGTTATGTCTGAGCAGTTTCTCTCATCGACTAAACTTATAATTCCATCAAAGGGTGAAATTGGGTTTTCTGGACAAGATCTATTTTTCATGAAAAAAAAATTGGATAGTATTAATTCTATTACCACGCTTTATCTTGCATCAACTGATTTCTGTACCAATTTCTCTTGCTTTTTTTTTGTTTTGGGGGGAGTTGTTTTTTGTCAGGGTTTTTTTGGCTTTTTTTTGGTGGTTGTTTTATGTACCAAAGAGTCTTATCAGGCTAATTGTGTTATGCTTATCTATCACACATGCCCTTTCCAATTGGTGGGATGGTGTTAACAAATGCCCACACTTTGTGAACTGCAGTGGCATTCTTATGCTCAGAAAAAAAGTAATGTCATTGAGTCAGAAAGCTCCTTGGGCAGCTCCTCTGGGATTCTTTGGCAGAAGTTATCACCATTGCTGCTTACAAAATTAATCTTTTACACAATTTTCACCCCTCCTTAGATGTCTAAACATGTAGATGTGAATAGGGGGACATCATGGTGACAGCCTGGCTGACTCTCAGCAGTGCCCTTTATTGCAAGTTGGTCCCACAAAATCAACTTGGCTACACCATAAAGAGCAGTGAGAAAAGTGCCTATTTTTCCATCACTTGCATAGTGGTATGCTGAGAAAAACTAGTAGCAGAAACCTGTGAAAATCCTCACATAAACTGAGACATATTATGCTGGTAGCCAGGGTGTTAGAATGAGACCTGAGCTTGGAGAGAACCCAAGGATACCATGGACTGCTGCTCCTTTCCATGTAAAGACTTTGTCTAATTTTGACAGCAAGGAAACAGGGCTGAAAACAACCACCTGGGGTAATGTGGGGTGATATGTTGATCAAAATCCTCCCCTTTATCATTAATTTTATGAGAAATTACACAAACTCTCTGGTGTGGCTTAAGCCCAGCTGGAAACTAAGCCTGAAGCAGCTGTTTCCCTCTCCCCACTCCTGCAGCTGAGAGAGACAAAAGGCAGAGATCCCAGTTTGAGATGAGAACAGTTTACTGGAAATAAGAAAACAAACAGTAACAGAACAATATTAATGACAAATGCATACAAAATGAGGATGATTTGTATATGAGAAATGCTCACTGGTCTGACCTGGCACTGTGCAGCCCTGAGACAGAGAACAAAATGTCTGCTGGACTCTTCACACACACATTTTCTTCCCCAAGCCCAAGACAATGGAAAACAGTGGCCAACAGATAGTTTGCACCCATGTTTTCCCTCAATCCCACGACAATGAAAAAAGCATCACTTCACAAACCCTCTGGCTGGCAGCACTGGGATCCCACCACTGCTCCACTTGCCGCTTGCTTCCCCAGAAAGGGAACAGAATGGTGGTGGAACCTCCTGCATGCCACCTTTTTCTTCCACCCAAAGCCATGCCCCCCTCTTTCAGAAGTGAGAATCCCTTACTTCCACCCCATAGCAATGATGAGGATGATACAGAATAACCTAGACATGTCCACACAGTCCAAGCTTTGCCTCCTCATGGTTACTGTAAAAAATTCACCGTGTCCTTGGCCAAAAGTAGGACAACCTCCTGGCACTTCAAAACGAGAATAGATTGATGGAAGAAATTTCCTAACCTGTAGGTTTTTTTAATGAACAATTAATAAATAGAAACAAACTAATTCCCAGCAGGCTTTCCCAGAAGGAGAAATTGTACTTGCCTTCATGAAGATACCAGTCATGATAACTCCTATGGAATTCAATGCAGAGGCATACAATACCCATTTTCTTCCCCCAGATATTTTTTGAAATAGCTCCAGTTGGTGTACTGAAATAACTTCAGGCACAAGCTGGTGTGAAAATTCCAGTCTATCACCCAAAGGAGCAGGGTTCTGCACCCCCAGCTCCCTTCACAATTCAGCAACGACGAGCAGCCTGTGAGTTGCCCAGAGAACCTTGGCCATGCAGAGGCCGTGCTCACGGGTTCTGAGATACTGCTCTCTCTGCAACCTCTGGTCATCTTTGGACTCATAGTTCCTGTGACACCTGAATCCATCAAGATATCAAGTTCCTGAATGTCTGAAGAAATTAAACTGTGGTGTCAATTATTGCTGTACCTGAACTTGTCCAGGAATATCGATGTCCAACTGAAATCTAATTCACAGAACATGAACACAGAAACCCATAGAAATAGCACATACAACATTTTCGATATCAAATAACAAACATCCTGTCTACACAAGTAATTCACCCCTACCACTGGACAAAGTCATTGAAGCCCTTATTAAGATGAGAAATAACTAGGTATTTGATTTTACAGACATGGAATTAAAGAGTAGAAAGTAGTTGTGATGTGTATGATGTCCCAAAAGGAATATTTTTCAGAGCTCAGATTTTGATTTCCTCAGCCGTGGATCACAGGACTGACAAGCTCTTTTTTTTTGTGATTCTGCAGATCCTCTGCAGACTATGGAAGCTATGAACAAGGATCCATGTTCATATCAGTATAGTGCTTAGATCTCATGATTGGATTTAAGCCTTTCTGAACAGAGGAACTGCCTGAATTCTACACAGAATTTCAATTATCAAATATGTATCTGTCTGAGAGCTTAGAGCAAAAATATCTTATGCCATACAATGAGATGACTGCGTCCCTACCTTAACAAAACAAACTAAATCTGAAAAAAGAGGTTACAACAGAAAGAAGGCTGAAATATTTCTGTTCACAAAAATTGCAGTGGACCCAGTTTTTTCTTCTGAAGCATGACAGCAGAAGTGAATGTCTCACTGATAAGGAGGAGCTTTATTTTTTTATTTTATCAGGGTGTCAAAAAAGAGCAAGCTCAGTATGGAAGCAGGTCTGGTTTTGTCTACAGTCCAACAACTGGGTAAGGTTGAGCACTAAGCAAATATGAGAATATTTACTTGTCAGAGGCTTGGTTTCAGCCCTCTCTATGAGCAGCAGTATCATGTTCTTCAGTTTCTTCCTTTTCTGCTGTCATGACCCAAGCAAGACATCACCGCATTATGAAAGACTGCTGTTTGTTTGGTTTTTTTTTAATGAGTTAAAGATGGCATTTTGTCACTTTCTGCTATAAAATGCTCTGTGGGCAGCTAGAGAGAAAAGGTTTATTGCCATCTTATTGAAATATATTAAATAAATTTAATATCCAGCCAGCTGATTGAGGCAGAGACTCCCTGTAGATATTTTGGTTGTACATTAAGAAAATTGTCACAAGTAATTTGGACTGGAGCGAGGAGTTATAGACTGCCAAATGTTGATTAATTAAGCCCATGTTTGGATTAGTTCTGCTAGATTGTTTCATTAGAGAAGATGACTGAAAATATGGAATAAAGTAACCAGGGGGAATCCAGGAAGAATTTAGATGTATTTGAGGCCTCCAGCAAAAAGTAGGAGCTGGGACTGAACTTTTTGTGCCCTATGATATTGCATGGTACTCCTTGCTCCTTTGTGACTGGGGAAGAAATAGGCACCAGCAGAATTAACTGGTGTTTTCTGTGGCAGTGAATGATTTCATTAGAATTTTTCTCAATAGCCAAGGAATGGAGTCCCTTCCTTCTCACATGATTTTTCATTTTTAAGACAAACTTCCAACTTATTTCACATGGCTTATGTCAACCTAAATGTGAGGCTATATGATCATAAAAGTAATGGCAGCACAATTATTACTTATTTTAATTCCAAATTTGCTGCCATATGGTTTTTAACCTCCACAGTGTCGTGCAAGAAAATATCTTGATGAGGGGACTTCCTGCATTGGGAAATTCTTTATTATTTTCTTAGGCTTGTAAATGCACTGCCATGAGGCTTCACCTAACTTAGCTGCATTCCAAAAATGGTGAGAGAATGGACTGGGAAAAAAAAAAAGTCCTATGTCAAATTAAATGAAAAGAGAAAAATTCTTTGAGTTTCAGCTAAACCAAACTGTTATCTGTTTAACATAAAGTCTTATTTCTGAGCAACCTATAAAGAGAAAAACATCTTTATCAAAGCCCACTTAGCTTCAAGCCTAAGGAGAAAGAGGTGGGGATCTGGATTGTCCCAAGCAGAAATGCTGACATGGGCAGAGAGAACATCTGTAGGAAGACAGACATCAAATTCAAATTTCAAGGAAGACGAAAAGCAAGAGGCAGTAGCTGAATGTAATTGTGGATACAATTACATTCAGCTGGATAAGGTGACTGCAGGTGCACAGTACAGAGCTGGAAGATTTTGAAATAGAGAATCACATTATTGTGCCACTGGAACTGTAATGAGAAGCTGCTCCTTGTACCACAAGTGATGTTACAGTACAACTCTATCCCAAGTTTCACCTGGGATAGAGTTGATTTTTTTTCTTAATTAGTGGGTCAGCCCTGTGTTTTGGATTTAGTGTGAGAACAATATTGATAACACACTGATGTTTTCATTTCTGCTAAAGTGCTTAGTGTAAATCAAAGATTTTTCAGTTTCCCATGGTCTGCCAGCAAGCACATGCACAAGAAGCCGGCAGGAAGCACGGCCAGGACAGCTAACCTGAAGTGGTGAAAGGGATATTCCATACCACAGAACGCCATACCCAGTATATAAACTGGTGGCAGATGGCCAAGAGGGGCTGATCACTGCCTGGGGACAGGCTCAGCATTGCTCAGTGCATGGTGAGCACTTGTATTGTGCATCACTTGTTTTCCTCGTATTTATTCCCCTCCCTGTTTCCTCTTCATCACTGTGATTTTTGTTGATGTTGTTAGTATTCAATTTTACTTTATTTAAATTATTAAACTGCTCTTATCTCAACCCAGAATTTTTCTGATTCTCCTGCCCATCCCACCAGTGGAGGGGGAAGGTGAGCGAGGGAAGGTGGCTGTGTGGTACTTCCTTGCCAGCTGGGATTAAACCATGACATGAACTCCTCACGCTTGTCATGATTCATAACATAAATCATCCTGCCTTCTTCTAAATACATTTCACAGCTGTTGTGGTCCTGCTCAGCCTTGAGAAGCACAGCCACAGCTGAGGGGGGGTGCTGAGTTAACTCCAATAGCACCCACCACTAAGCAACCTAAAGAAAGCGGGCCACCCAAATTCTGACAGACCTTGATGGATGAGAAACTTCAGAGGTTCTCAGAAGTTTTAACCTTGTGAAAAATTAAGACAAAATAAATAACTGGACTATTTGGCTGGTTTTGCATGAAAATGAAAGAGAAGAAGCCAGGTTTGTAAGCTATTCACTTTTTGAAAAACACAACTCCTTTCAGGTAATTGGTTCAGACAGCCAAAGCTTTTTGTCACTCTGGAGAATATGGCTCCCATTACACTCTCTTCCAAGCTTTTTATTTGCTGTAGTTCAGGAAATCTGGTCATTGAAACATTAAAAGATATTTTTGACTATAGTTTTAGCTAGTTCCAGCTCTATTTATATTTGTGTTATTAAGCCCATTGTCATTGATCCATCCATCTTCCATGGAGAAGAATCATGTGGAGCTCAGGAATGTTCACAGAGGTTGGAAAAAGAAAATAAAACCACCTGCATCCTCACCTTTGAAAAGAGAACTGTGAGACCAAAACCAGCAAAACAAACCAACATATCAGTACTCTTTTTCTTGGCTACAGCAAATTTCTTTTATTTAGCAGATATGGAAAATCTAAGTGAATGGACAGAAAAAGATTTGCTCTGCCCACTTGTCACATTGCTCCTATGCTGGCCATAACCCTCCAATGTTATTTTTGTGCAAATTTGTCACAAAGATGCAGATTTATCTCTGAGGTTGCTTCAGGAGAAATACTTATACTGGTAAAATTATGCTAGCAATTATGTCAGTTAATTCAGCCCAGCTCCTAGGTAGAAAATATGTAAATGCTCCAGAAGTGACAAGAAGTGACAAGAAGTGTTGCAGGTCTCTATATTAATTGCTTATCCCCCTGATCACTTCTGTCCCCACCATTTCCCACTCCTCTGAGTTTCCCTGATCCTGCCTCCCCTTCTTCCAGCTTTTGGCCCCAGGAGCCCCAATCTCCTGCACTCCCTTCAGCCTGGGGTCTGCTCCATTATATTGTGATGAGTCAGGAAAAGTGGTTCAGGACTGTAACAGGAGGTTGTCTGACATGTCAGGTGACATAACTGCTCAACATTTCTGATTTCATTTAACACCACATAGCACCATGGAGGCCTTTCCACAATTTCATTAATGTATTAAAATGCATTAAAAGTACATCTCACTTTACTTTATACCTCATCTATTCCCATAAATTACATTTCTTTACCTATGTGGGTTAAAACTTGCAGTACCTGGTACTATAAATTATTTGTCTCTATTTTTTCTCTCTTCTTAAAGGCCTTAGACTTTACATGCTACATCATATTCATCTATCTTCTAAATAATTATAATAAAAAAGCTAGTCAAAATTGCCAAATTTTTGTATTTGTAGAATGATAATACTATTTTTTTTGCTTAATAGGTGCTGTCAGATTAAATCACCAGCATAGTTACATACTTATAAACTGACAGTTTTCTATAAATACTGAAATTCTGTAATCATCACTCATGCCATGCATCAGAATTTGAAAATATGTGAAACAATGAAAAAGAACAAGAACTTAACCCTTAATCCTACCCACTTCAAAATATGCACCAACCACTCTTCCTAGAATGCTCCCAAGCACTCTGGAGGGTGACTGGATGCCACAAACCTCCTATATTTGTCCACAACAACAAAAACGTAGAGGGAAGCAGGTTATTTTTCGGGAAAAAAAAAATAACCTGACAGCAGACAAGTGATTCTGGATGCAAACCATCAGAAAAAATGTATCAGAAAAAAATCATTATTCTGAACAATTTTTAAAGATCTGTCCAAAGAATTAATGCATCTTCTGTTAACTTGTGTCTAACATATTGTAAATTGAGCCTTCTTTACCTCCTTACAGGTCAAACTGGAGCAAATAAACTCCAAGAGAAGAAGCAGAAATTGTGAAGGTCACAGCAAGGATGAACTGCCAGTGACTATGAAAGAGAGACCTGCACTTTCCAAGACACCTGCCTTCCCCTGTCACAGAGGTTGGCATACCCACACCCTGAGCACATGCTTTTGGGTGTGGAAAATTGCAACACACTTTGGAAATTATGAGTCAGTTGTCCTCAGGGATGGATTCACTGAA
Source organism: Hylia prasina (assembly GCA_013397195.1). Classification (NCBI taxonomy): domain Eukaryota; kingdom Metazoa; phylum Chordata; class Aves; order Passeriformes; family Sylviidae; genus Hylia; species Hylia prasina. Next base: position 1,103,257 of record VYXD01003870.1, read on the forward strand.
GTGTTTAAATATGGTCAGTACAACTACTTTTCCATCTGCAATTAGCCAAAGATCTTCTGTTCTGTTACATTTATGTTATCCATTCAACCTGAGGAATTCTAAAATCCTAAATAATCCCACAAACAAGCACGGTCAGATTTGAGGAGGAGGACAGTTATCAGGCAAACTCAATTCTAGACTGTTCCTAGTCAAGACAATAGTACAAACCCCCAGTCTCAGTGGTAAAACCAAAAACAGTCACATGAAAAACACCCTCAGCAGGTGACCTCTTTTTCTAGCATCTGGGTGATAAAGCAGTGGGAATAGTTGGGAAATCCTGGAGCAACATGTTAGAACTTGTCCATTCTTTTTAGGCAATATCAAAATGAGTGTGAAATCACAACATTACACTGGACCTCAGGCCCAATAAGCATTATTTCCTCAGTCTGAGATGGAAGTTTGACATCAAGAATATCAAGGACTTAGTGAATACAGGGCTTGGCTTACCTACAGGGGGCTGAAAAAAGACAGTCATTAATTTCCTCTTAGCTGCACACCCAGGAATCTCCAGCCTGACTGCTTTGAGCACACAAATAAAATTTTCAGTTCCCCTTTTCCAGACATTTACAAGGACTAAAAAGAAATATGGATCCTAAAAGAGAGTGAGCCTTATAGGTCTGCAGCATCTTTATCTCCTCTTTTGGCCATGCTAGTGTTTTATTAACTGCAGTGATAAAAGCTGTTTAGAAGGATAGAGAATGGTCGTAAACATCTCTCTCCCACTCCCAGCGTTACCTTGGGGATCCACTCCAGTGGTGCTTCAGCACATGCTGTTGCTGTGTAACAGTGTGGAGTGGTGACAGAAAGCTAAAAGAGAGCACCAAAGGAGATGGGAACTGCTTCAAGTGCTTGTAATGTATAGGGATGAACACTGGGAAAATGAAGCTGGACATCTGTGCATGTGTCCAGTTCAAGTGCCCAGTGCTATTCAGGAGAACTCATCTACAGGGCTTACAGTACAAGCCACCTGCTAAAAAGTCTGGGCTGGAATTGGGTCTTAGGGACAGTGATGCAACACCTACCACTGGGGTATTTAGAGCCAGAATAAACCAAACACTGAAAACAATACTGTGGGGTCCCTCTCCTGCTCCAGCTCAGGGCACAGCAGAATCGACGAAATCTCAGGGGCTCATTTTAATTCTCTCTTTAGATTTCAAACAAGAAGAATGAGACATAAACATAGGTTCACATTCTTTCCACATTCAAGAGCTGAATATCCATGGACTGCATGTTGCAGCTGTGTTTCTATGGCTTTGGAAGTAACCTGCCCCTGAAACCAGTGTTGGCAGAAGCCAAAGTTGATGCTGCACAAGTCCAAATAGGGCATGTAACCACCACAAAACAAACTACTGAGGGTGAAGCATGAAGTGATGAAATTATTAGTGCCTCTAATCAAACTAAAAGTTTTATTCCTCATTTTTCACTATGTTGCATTTCCGGGGGTAGCAAGGAGACAATCAGCATATTTTTGCCAATCACATTATCATCCTTCACAACCAGGTATGCTCTACATGAAAAAATAAGTCAGGAGCAGGGAGGGACTTGGGAGATTTTGTTCCACTCAGGTTAATATTTATTACATTTAAGATTCATAGTTGTGATATTCACTCAGTCAATATCATGAACTCATGGTACTCCAGAATGGAGTGGTGGAAATAGCATGCATAAAACTGCAAATGCCATTTAGGAATGAATTTGATATCTGATACTGTTGTGCAAATTCTTGGGATTTCCTGTTTTCTGTAAATCCCAAAACATAAGGCAATTTGCATTGCTAAGTCTGAAACCTTTGCTCCATTTTCACTGAATTGAAAAGCTGATCTAAGAAACTAATTAAAGGCAGAAGCAAGTCAATATTTTTATTTCCTTTGGAGAATTTTTTTAATATTTAAGATAAAATATAAATATTAACAGTAATTCTAAATGCAAATGTCAAAAAGTTTACTTTTTAAAATGTGAAAAAAAGGCATCAACTGTTTCTATTTACACAGAAAAAAAATAAATAAAGTAAATTGGCAAAACCTTGTTTTAAAATAAATATATTTGGGTTAAAAAATATCACAGCAAAAATTTTACCTAGTATGCATTTGATTCTCTAGGATCTGTCAAATCTTGAAATAACAGAACTCGTTTTCATTCAGACTGCCTGTTTCTTTTCTCAAAAGCTGCAAATTCTACTGCCAAGGATAGACAAAATGTCAGACTGGCACTGTCTGTCTCTGAAACCTGGAAGACAAGGTACTTCAAACTTACAAGGACAAACCTTTGCTCCAGCACACTATGGTCTCAGTATTTAGGAAAAGGTTAACAGACTGGGTCTGGTGAAATTGGAGCAGTAGGGACAAGATATTACAGGTGTTTAGTCCCCATAAGTTTAATTATTTTTATCACTGGTACAAAACATACCTTGTGTCAAGGATACTGGTGTATGTAATTTGGGCTGCCTTTGGTGTAATTTCCCAGGCTCAGAAACTAGTAAGTGCATGGTATTCCTGCCCAAGCCTTTCCCTCACATGTTTAAGGGGATCAGTTGCATTATCAAGCCCCTTTTAAGAGACTGAATTCAGCATGGCAGAAGTCAGAGCATCTCCTGTGCAGTGTGCTGCAGCCCTCTGGCCTTTGGCTTGTGCAGGAAGGGTGACAACAGTCAAGGATGTCCCCAGACATGGGCTGCTGCCTCGCTGCCCAAGCCCACCCCACTGCACCAGGAAAAGCTGCCTTTCCCCTTGTTCACTCATGACAGATATTTTGCAAACCCCAGAGAAGCTGTAGGGCCTGGCCTGGAGGATTATCAAGGTGAAAACTCTGGCCAGATGGGGTTGCAGTGGAGCATTTGCTGCTGCTGTTCTGCCTCAACAAAACCCACAGTGAGCTGAGGCCAGGACTCAGGCTTCTTATTTGCAAAGTATTAACTATTCTTTGCAATTAACTCTTCTCTGCAGCCATCTTCATTTTGGCATAATTACCTCAATAGCCCCCTGAATTCCCATGTGCTTTCAGTAGAAGTTATTGGTTTTTTCCTATAATAGTTTTGTTGTTTTGTTATGCCTCAGAGATGACAATATGTCACTGGTGGCTGAGTGATTCCATTATAAACAATCTGCAAAGAGCTTAGGGTCCCTTCAAGATGAAAGATGCCATCTAAATATAGGTTATATATTTTAGTAATATGCACTAAAGTGTAAATTTGCTTTGCAAGGAACACTTAAGGTTTCCAGCAAACTACATGGAGTTAATAAATAGACAGTCAGCAGTGGCAATCTCATACCATGCTTATATTCAGAGCCTCCAACTTCTCTCAGGAAACTGCACTTTATCAGACAAAAAGCCTTGCTTGCTGCAGTGCCTCACTGTTATTGTAATGCTATTGACATCCTGCCTCTCTTGTTGCACTCAAACCTTATTATCAGCAGTGTAGTTTTAACATTCCCCAACCACAGCAGAGAAAATTAGTCCTTGTTTGCAAATCGATCATTCCTTCAGACCTGGACACCACCACTGTAATCATGCTGCTGGGGGGGAAAGAGGTCGCTATCAATAGATACATATTTAACTAATAAATATATACATCTACATAATAGTAATAATACCAAATACAATAAAATATTTAACTATAATTATATTTAACTGCTTGAAGTAATCCAAACAAGCTTTTGCTTCTTTGCTTCATATGCTCTTTCCCAGTATTTGAAAGCAAGAGACCTCCTGACCTGACAATGTGGCTGTGGGGTTTGTGCTAATAATCCCATGGTGAAGCAGTGGCTCTGAAGGATCCCTTAACTGGTTCATTCTCCTGCTCCCCTCACCTCTCTTTTGTCAGTGTCTTACCCTTGCCCTTCTGTTCAGAGACCGGGGCTCCTTCCAAAGCTGTTTAGAAGTATGGTCCACATCAGTGGGATAAAAGCTGGCATCTGCCAGTCCCTGGATAGCAAAAGTCAAAGCTGGAAGAGAATAAAATTAAAAGCACTTCATCCTCCCAAGCCAGACAGCTGCTTGGTCAGCACATGTGGAGGTGGATTCTTGGCTGAATAGGAAACTTAACATATCAGATTCCAAGCCTTGGAGAGCAGAAGAAACAACAGCAGTGGTTGCAGTGAGGGAAATCTGTACTAATCTGATGGTGTGATCTAGACATGGCCATTAAAGGCTGATTTAGTGGCCAGGCAAAGGCACTGGACAGATGGTGAGTTAGTTTAAGGGAGAGAGAAGTTTGCTGGAAATTTAAATGTGCAGCTCCGGGAATAGCAGAGGGTAAGGACAATGTTTGAGGTCTTTATTTATTATTGGTATGGAATTTAAGTGTAAGGTATCTAGTCCTCACTTGACAATCCCACCTTCCTCAATGTAGCTAGTGTCAGGTTGCACTTTTGGTGATTTTTTAAATCTTCCAGTGGGGAATTTTAGAGCACAGGAAGAAGACTGTTTTGTTTTCCTTGCATATATTTTAGCACATACTTCTCAACACACCAGCAAACTTGTTGCTCCCTGCTCTAATATGCACAGACCTCATAACTGCACATGAGCTTTGGTGTTAAGTTTGGACTGCAATGTATCTACCCAAGTTACAGAAGATTTTTCTTTTTTTTGCACCAGCTAGCAGTAGGTGACTGTAACACATGTAGTGAAGCAGCTCCTTGTCCTCAAGCAGGAGAGATGGACCCTCATTGTCCTGGGTGCCTTTGGCTGCAAAGAACAGAGATCACTAGTCAGATGAAACTGCTCAGGGAAGCAGAGCAAGTGGTCAGCTGTCAGCTAAGGGTGCCCTCAGCCAAAATGTGTGTTTTACCCAAAACCTGCCCAGTAGCACAGCAACTTCTGAACATGCTTTGCTGGGCTGCTGTGGAGTCTATCAAAAGTCCTTTGAATGTAGTGTCTGTCACTTCTGTGGCTTCTGTGCCTTCAGACTAAGTCCATATTGTCTCAGGTGCTGGGCTGCTCAGGGAGCTCCTCATGGTATCAATACTGCCAAACCCACCGGTGTCTGACTGTCCCAACTGCATTACTGGAATTGCCCCTGGAAAGACCCATCACTGCCCTGTGAACAGAAGCAGGGTATACACTAGGACAGCCTTCTCCAGCTGAGATAGTGTTGAAACTGTGACTGTTTGCCATCTTGTGGTGAATGACTTCTCAGCCCTTATTTAGTTTTCCACTGCAATGCTCCGCTGGTATTCAAGTATAAAGCAAGTTTTTCTCATATCGTCTTTCTCCTCCTTTTACAAAATCCCTATCTGTTCTCAGGCCTTTATTCTAGAGTCCATTTTTTCCTCAGTGATTTAATAATGTCCTTTAACTCTTCTCCAAGTCCAAGCTTAATGAGATGAGCCTTCTGTTCATTCACCAGTGCTAACTAACAGGGCTTTCACCCAAGGGCATGGACAGCAGTATGAAGAAAGGTGCTGTTCCTGCTACTGCCTCAGTGTTGTCTAGTTTATACTGCTCCCCAAATAATTTTCTTCCCCAAATCTTACTTTCCTCCCCAAATCCCATTTTCCTCTTATATAACTAGGGGTATTGGGCAAGGGTACTGACCATATCTAGCCTGACTTAGATGACTGAATATGTAAAGGAAAAAAACAAAGTTTTTTTTTCCTGAGTGAAGGAATTACTGTCATGAATTGCTGGTCTGCTTTCCTTTAACTGCTCCTCTGAATCTTTGCTTTCTGCATTGCTAGGCCATCCTTGTTCTTCTAGCAGTAGCATAACAGAGATGTTTGTGCTCACAAGCTGACACTTTTACTATTGCAGGCTTTTCAGCAAGCTCCTGCCAAAGTGTCCAGCCCAGATCCAGAGGTGCATCGAAATGGCACTGCATGGAGCTGGAGAGAGGATGGACATGTGTATAAGGATGTCTGTACAGCAGTTGTCCTCCTTCATCTCTGATCTGATAGAGTCAAACAACTGTACAACTGCTGTGATTTTTCTGAAACAACCTAAACACTAACATTTTTACGGCATGGGCAGGAATAAAAATAATTAAAAGCAGATTAAAATAGCAGCACAACCCAACCCTCATATATATTACAATCAGAAGAATAAGGAATTAGTCTTCCTTCTGGACCACAGTTTAAGACAGTGATTATGTCCATACTGCTAATTATAAAGCAGTCTTGAGGCCAAATAACCTAGACTGCCTATGTGCATGTGTCCACACTTTGTGGCACTGGACACTGGGTCTCCTAAGGCCACAGAGCATCACATGGGATCCATAAGACACAATTACTGTGTGATTTTCCTTTTTTCCCATTTAAAAGAATCTGAAGTGCAGGCAAGCCTGTGTTGCAACCCATCAGAAGAATCGAACATAGAGGCTTTTCTCACAGTAGAAAACAAGGATTATGTTTTACAAGGCCATGTGAAGCCATGAGGGCTGAAGTGCCTCTGGGCCAGAGCTCTCTGGGATCAGACTGGAGATCTGTGGAGCATCCCAAGCTAACAGAATTGAGGCCAGACTGTTGAAATGACACTTGGCACACTCTGGGTCAGTATGCTCTGCCTGGGTATTATAATAAACACTGCAAATTTGCTCAAGCCAAAACTTCCAGGGAGTGTATTAGCAATGAAACAAACTGGAAAATCCACATGTTCAGCCTGCAAATAATCCTTGTGGGCGGAAAAAAAAAAAAAAAAAAAAAAAAAAAAAAAAAAAAAAAAAAAAAAAAAAAAAAAAAAAAAAAAAAAAAAAAAAAAAAAAAAAAAAAAAAAAAAAAAAAAAAAAAAAAAAAAAAAAAAAAAAAAAAATTAAATAATCATATTAAGCATCCCCAGCATGTTTCCCACTCATATACACAGGTGTCCTAAGCACAGTCATGGTCACTGTCTCCACTGTCCCACACTGTTTGGGCACCTGCTCACCACGCAGTGGCTAATGACAGAAAATAATATTTTTAAGCAGTTTGGTTTACTTTCATCTGAAAATTTATCCAGTAGTCTAGGCAAACAGACATTAAGGGAGCACAAGGGGTTGGACTCAGAGGAAATACCACTGCTTTAAAGACTCCAGAGCCTTTTCCACTTGGAATAAAGTGTATACAGAGAATTAATTCCCACCCTATCACAATTCACCTGTGTTTGGGGGTTTGTGATGCTCTTCTCTGCCCTCTTTCCACCTGTGCCTTATAGAATCTGTGTTATGTCTCCCCTTGCCCTTCCCCCTGTCCTAGTTCTTCACTCCTTGGCAAATACTGTCCAAGACCAGTTATTTCAGCTGATCCTTCAGCAGCAGGCTCTTCAACAGGATTTGGGTTGAAGCAGTGAAAAAAGTTACCCAACATTAATTATTCATCAAATGCAGAAATAAACAGCCAGAGTGGAATTCATTCAACACATGTGAAGCAAATATCCACAAGTAGGAGTAGAACAAAGCTGTGTAAAAAAGCGATAAAGCTGGGAGACTGATATGAGGAAAGATAAAAATCTATAATAAGAGAAGGAATGCAAGGCACTGTTTTAGAGACTACAACACTAAACAATTAATTCTATTTCAAAAGGTGGAACATAAAGCAAGATATCACCAGTGGAGGCTGCAAATTTATGCAACTCAGGAAGATCAGAGTTCTATTCAAAGACTATGAAATGTATAAAGAAAGATATATACCTAATAAACTAAGAAATTTGGCTATACACTAGGAGAATCTGTTGCTTTATATTAAAGGATTAAATCCATGAAAAACATCTAATCATTCATAGGCATCCAGCCAGCTTTTCCTCTGAATTTACACTAATTTTTAGTAAAGTACTTTGAGAAGCATTTAATCCTATCTTTTCAGAAAGTGTTACCTCCTCAAAGAGAAGAGAGGTGAAATCTCTAGCTAACTGAAATTTGCGTCACTTCATCGCAATCTGTGGGGCTGCAATGATCTATAACATCTGAAAAACTTGAATAAATTATTCTGCTTAGACCATTAGTTGGCTTTGCTTAAATAAATTCAATATACATATTGAAAATAAACGAACAAAAACCCCAACTACAACAAATCAGCTGTCAGCACCCTGATACTGCAACTGACACCAGTGATTTATTTTCTTCACTAAGATCGATTACTGTCCCTGATGTACAGGCATCCAAGGGCAGAGCCCATCATTTTTGCATACTGGAAAGCCATCCACTGCAACAAAGTCCCAGTCTGCTCTCACTGTACTAATATTCCTTGCAGGTCTGAATACATAAAAAAACAGGGGAAAAAAAAAAAAAAAAGGACAAAAAAAGGGGACTAGAAAGGACAGGGAGAGAAAGCTGCTCTGTTTTCTAGGTTACAAGTCTGGGTAACAGAGGCCTCAAAAGACCAACAGGCAGTATGTACTGTAAAAAAAAATCATTTTACTTTCATCTCTTTAGCTCCTGGGTTAGTTAAACAGCATAATAGGGGCTCTTTTGGTTGTTTGGTTTAATGTTAAGGGTGTTTGGTTTGGGGTTTTGGGGTTTGATTTTTTTTTTTCTTTCTAAGGAACATAATAAATTTTCCACCATTTGAAGCCTAGCTTGCTGCTTTGGAAGAAGCAATCATTCCAACATGGGCAATATTTTTTTTCTTCATTTAAACTAGATAACCTATGCTAAACATGCCAGACCAATCTCTTCCTGTCCCTCAAATGCATGAATTTATATGTTCAGCAAGACAGCCCAAAAGGCATCGTCAGTATCCATCTGACTACCTGATGTGCATTGAGTAGCAGCCTTAAATCTGCTTAATGAAAGGGAAAAATCTCTGCCTTAGGAACATTAGGATGAAAGGTTGCTTGTTCTGAAAGTGTTAAAGTGCTATTCACACCTTACTTTGCTCCTCTAACATTAAACAGTTAATCACGGTTCAAGGCTTATGTGATGGGACATAGGTCTGCTTTTACCATAGCAACCACGTTATAGATGATATTATTAAGCACAGATGAAAAGCAAGCAAAACAGAAAGATTAAAATACCTAGAATTCAAAAGTGATTTTTTCCTCCAGTTTGGAAAAGCTCCCTTTTCTTTCATTTACGTCCAGTAAAGTCCTTCAGAGAGAATAGTGCTTAAAAAGTCACTGCATGGCACCAGGAGTTTTTCTTGTTAAAAGTAAAATAACATATTCACATTTATGAGGAAATCTTTCTAGGCTGCTTTGTAAGTACAAGAGACTTTCATAAGGCACAAAATGCCTGAAAGTCATTTTAAGGCCCAATTAAACAGTTCGGATTTCTTAAAAGTGTTTTAATGTACCAATGTCTCAGGTGCAAAGAGTTTATTAGTTATGAGATTTTTGGCTCTAGATTAACATTTAATAAGGTAACTCCCATTTGTGAAACAAACAGGAAAATACACGCAAGGGAACGTGTGATGAGTCCTATCCCACTGGGAGAGCCAACATTTGCCCTGAACACACAAACTGGTAATAGATGAGAGCCCCCCACACCCCGCACTATCCCTTGTGCATTTTCAACTTGAGATGACACTTTCTGAGCACAAGCACACCCCTATTTAGGTCCTTTCTTGTCCCAGGTCTTACAGCACACAGATCGTCAAGCTCAGCTGACTCCAGACTCGTCCCCTCTTGCAATCCACAGGGCACAAACCAAGAGAGGTACCTGGAAAGGAGGAGCTCACAGACACAGAAGGTTTAAATACTCAAAAGTGGTTATCAGTCAGTTAATGCAGGAGGGAGCCAGCTTGCTGCTCCCAGGGGTACGTTCACAGCTTCCCCATCAGCAGGAGATCTCCGCACAGGATCAAGTGGAGGCACCTGAATGAAGACTGAGGGCTGTGAGACCCTTAGACGTTTACTTCTTTTATTTGTAGAAAATTTATAATTCCCTGTCATCCTCCTATTAACCTAGCTTCTAAGCAGCCCCAGAAATAAGCATTTCTTTCTGTTCTCTTCTATGCTGGGACTCCATTTATGACAATCTCTGACCTAAGAATATGCATGGGAAAACCATTTGGGATTAAATGAAGTCAGTTTGTTCAGTCCTTATGTCTTCAGTTTAGGCTGTAAAACTGCAAGGCTGACATCTACCCTGATGATTCTGTAGTCTGATTTATGCAAGCCATAAAATTTCATCAAGTGGCTCTACTTAAGAGCTTATAACTTTTATTTAATTACATATGTTTTAGAAATCTTTTCATGTAAAAACATCAAGACATAATGATCACATCATAGAACTGAACAAATTCTTCCAGTAGTTAATTAACCTTTCTGCAAAATGAAAACCCGTTGTAGTTTGAATTTATTTTATTTTTTTTAGGTGGTAAATATCCATACAGCTCCCTATGTTAGATGAAAATAATCCTCTACTGCCATTTGCATGTCACTCTCTAAACTTACCTTAACCTTCTTAATGCTGCAAAAGGTAGTAAATCCAAGGCTTCCCTTCTGTTTAGGATTCCACTGCCTCTAGATATCTCATATTTGTTTTGTAATTCCCCAGCTAATCACCCAGCTAGCTGTCTGCTATGATGCTCTTTTCAAAGTGAGTTTTATCAAAAGTCTGCCTGGCTTATTTATTTTTTAATTAATTGATTTATGGATAAAGCTAGATATACCCATTGTTTATAAGATTGTTATTTTTCACTCAAACCACATGCCAAGAGTTCAAGGCAAAATGCAAGTTTTTTCCATTTTAACAACAGCAGCACCACAGAGCCCTTTCTAAACTACTGGGATATGCTAAAATTTTAAGAATAATTTTTTTCAATCCTTCCCTACCTAAAAGAAAACAGATTGGTGAGAGAATAATACAGATTGTTAGCAGAAGTCTTCACCAAATACAGTCTGTTCTTAGCTCTTGATGAATTGCAAAACTTGTCAGTCATTAGCATAAACTAAGCCCAAGAGTTTATGGGCCAGCAGATGAGAATATCAATCAACTTAAAAATAAATATATAAATGGCCATAGAAAAACAAGGAAATACCTGCCTAAAGACCTGTGTCTTGTTTAACTGTGCAACTGCAGCTTGGTAGATGCAAAGCTTAAAGCAGGAGACCTGCTTGTGATAATATCAGATAAGGAAAACATAGGCCAGTAGGATTTGTTGTTATTAAATGAAGCTTAGTACACCTACACCACTTAAAAACTGGAGGGAACAACGATGTTTCCAAAAATCTTAAGCTGTAGTCACTTAAATGGCTTAAAGTTTTGCCACTGACGTGGGAAAGGTGAGGCTGTGGTTCCTGTTCCTGCCCAGCCACGCAGCCAACCATATAACACGGCTAAAACAAACTTTGGTGAAACCATTTTCCTGTGGGATCTGTGAGCTGACTTGGCTTCCTCCTCTGTTGCACAATTCCAAGGTGTTGGCACAAGGGTTGCCACAGCAGTGTACGGAGGCTATAAAGTCATAATCCTGTTGTGAACAGAAGAAAGAGGACACTGGAGTCTTATACATCCAAAAGGTATCAAAATTAAAAAAAAATCAAAAAAATCCAATTAAAAAAACTTCCCTTCCATACAAGGAACAGAAGGAAGGAAGAACACTTCTTGTAAGGAAGGGGTGTCTTGCATGCACCCCTAAATCACCCTGTTCTTTCAGATTGCTTACATGGAATAAAAAAGAATATGTGAGGGCAAGTAAACTGAAGGTTCACAGAGCAAGAAAATGCCATCCTAACCAGTAGACCAAGAGGTACAGAGAAAGCAAGCAAATTAGCTTTTAAGGGTAATGCTATTTTCCTTGCTCTGAGTCAAGTCCTTGCTGGATGTAAGATGAGTGACTTTCTGTGATGTATACAAGGCCTTTTTCAATTTCAGAAAGATTAAGTAGGAAGCTGCAATTTTGTACAGAGTAGAGAGAAGGTATATTTTGAAAGATACTGAATACATATGAGCAACTGCTGTAGAAACCCCAGACAAATTGACTGGAGAATCTTTCACCACTTAACTTTCTGTGGCCATCACCCTAAATAGATGCATTGTTTATTTCTGAATCAATTGCATTTCAGCTCCATTTCATTCTAATCAGATAGTCAATAACCCCTGGATAGTATTTAGCATTTGACAGCTGGGAAACCACGAGCTCTCAGTTTTTTTCTTCTTAATTGCTGTTTGGAAACTTGTGTGTTTGGATTTCCTTAGTACAGCTTTCTAGATTTTTCTTCTTCTACCATTGCCACATCAGTTGCATCAGAAAGGGTTCATACAATGCTCTCATTTTTTAATCTTCCCAGAATTTTGAAAAATTGCAAAATCTGCTAGTCTGACATCCTTGAATGTTTATTATAACAAGAACAGATCAGGACAAAGTATCTAAGTCTTGCAAGTTGTTTTCCATGATGATAGACAGACATTTAAGAAGGGTGGGTATAAATTTGGGTGCTGCTGATAGTCATGTGACTTGACAAAAGACAAAACTGAAACGACAGTTGTTGAAGGGTTGATCCGGTAGAAAACACAGTGTCTGGGAAAAGCCAAAAATATGTACCTCCAAATCTCAGTTCTTATGATCCACTTCTGATTTTAAAACATGGAGAAGTCCTTAAAGAATTAGGGATAGCTCCTTGCCCTGGTTCCAGCCAGGATAAGATTAATTTTTGCAGTAGTTAGGAAGAGGCATGGCTAGGACCAGAGGTTGTTCAATACCACCCATGACATTGCCAGGGAAGAGGGAAAGGGAGTCTCTTCCAGTCAGGAATAGCGTGGCAGCGATTTATATACTGTGGTTCTCATGTGCTAAGCTTTTCTTCATGTCTGAACTGTTTGCCTTCCTTGTGCACCCTTTTCTTAATATTGCCACTGTACTGTTTGTTTCTTATTTCATTGCTGTTTCCAGTAAATTGTTCCTATCTCAGCCTGTAATTTTACCTTTTGTGCCTCCAGTTCTCCTCTCCACCCTGCTGCCAGGGGAGGCAGGGTGTGTTTTGGTGGGAACAGTAAATTGGGGAGCATCATTCCTAAACCATGACATTTCTATTACCTCTGCCCACATCAGTGGTGCTTACTCAAGCACGTGAGCACAATAATGCTTGAGAGCCAGCTCCTCTTATGTTGCCCCAGCAGCAGAGACGTCTCAGAGAGCTGGAATTGCTGAACAGACAGAAGCTGCATTCATGCAGGGAAATCTCTGCAGAGCATAACAGCAAATTCCCTGCTTTGGAGAGAAAGGGTAAGGCAAAAATGCCAGACAGCTGCCGACACCTCAGATTTGTAAAGCCAATGGCTATGTATCCACATAACAACATTTTTGGATCCTCATTAACCCTTCCAATACAAGGAAAATGTCCTGATTTGCATTAGAGGACCAGGTTGGTTGTATCAGCACAACTGACTGGATTCCCGCAGTTACACCTCGTTGACAAAGGGAGAGGAGAATAAGCCTCAGAGGAATGCTGTTTTTCATGGAAAAGTTGAACTACATTCAATGACCTACCCACTGGAGTAGGGCTGGAACCAGGGACCAAAGGCAAGTTGGAGCAATAAAGGATCAAAGCTGGGAATAAGTTTCAGTTGTGGACCAGAGATGGGGGTGTTAGGGTGTTAGTTAGGGTGTTAGTGTTAGAGCTGAGCAGAAGACAGAACCTAAGAAAGCAGTAACTGCCCCAGGAGGATGGGCAGTTGTGCACCTCATCTGCCCAAGGCCACCTCCACCCCAGACAACCTCTTTCCCTCTTACAGCCAAGCCTCAGACGGCTGCTTTCTTCTCACTTCAGCATAATGTGAGTCACATGTGCTGCACAGCCTCTGGGAGGTGCCAGTCTTTCTTCTCAGATCACACAGGAAGGCTAAATGCCCAAAATATGTTGACATGGAGGAGAGGAGTCTTGAAAGTGCTGAAAAGCTCAGCTCAGAAATTAGCCTGAGACCTGGGCTTTCACCATCATTTGAGGAACAGCAAGGTCTTCCTTTGCCTAGTTAGAGCCTGGAATTCCAAACAGATGAAAAACTGTCACAGATCCTAGTCTGGCTGGGCAAACATTCAGATTCACAATGTTAAATGCAGCCAGACACAAAACCCAGGCTGTTAGCTTGCAGGGTCAGCATCATTACTTGAGGACAAGGGCATCAGCTGTCACTTCACAGTCAAGGCTGAGCACAGTTTCACATATTAACAGAGGTTCAGCATCTGTGCGCTGCACCCTGCCCCAAAGCATGGCATTGACACTTGGAATTTAAAATCAATAGAGTCCAGCTGTCAAATTAATATCTTGCCTCAGCTTGTGTTGGAAAATAAAATTCTACTTATTTTCTGTGACTGTTTCCTTGATAAGTTTCAAGAGGCTCTTGTGAAAAAATAATACCAAACCCTTCTGACTGGAGTGCACCCAGGAAAGAGCTATACTGGAAGAGATTGCTCAGAGGAAAAGCAAGACCAAGACCTGCAAACAGCCATGGGCTCATCTCCCTGCCCTCTACACCACTATTCCCACAGGGTGTTACTTTGCAGACCTTGGCCTTCCCCACCAGCTGTGGTTTTCCTGTGGTGGGGTGGGTGAGCCTTCCTGGATGCCAGGTGCCCACCAAAGCTGCTCTGTCACTCATCTCCTCAGCTGAACAGGAGAGAGACTATACTACAAAAGTCTTGTGGGTTGAGATAAGCTCAGGGAAATATCACTCACCAATTACTGTCATGGGCAAAACATGCTTGAGAAAATTAGTTTAATTTATTACCAATCAAATCAGAGTAGGATAACAAGAAATAAAAAATAAATCTTAAAAAGTCTCACCTGTCTCTCTTCTTCCCAGGCTTAACTGAACTCACAATTTTCCCTACCTCCTCCCCCTCAATGGCTCAGGGGGACAGGGAATGTGTGCCTTCTTCACTGCCTTGATACCTGCAGAGCTCTTTCTCTCACATATGCTAACTCCCCTCTCCAGCAGCAGTTGCATAGTGTTCAAGAATAGGTTTCCCTCCTTTTAAAATACATTATCCCAAAGGCGCTACCACAATCATTGGAGCACTCATCCTTGGCCAGCTGTGGGTCTATCTTGGAGCCAGCTGGCACTGGCTCTCTTGGACATGGGGGGAAACTTCTAGCAGTTTCTCACAGAAGTTGCTCCTGTACCCCCCTGGCTACAAAACCCTTGCCAGTATGTCCCCTCAACAGCCAGGCAAAGCTGGCTAGGCTGTGGATATTCCCTGTGCAGCAGCCACACAAGAGTTGCATGCAAGCCATTTAATGTATTGAGCTCATTTCTTACTCACCAGTGTGTGAGAGCCCTTCTCCCCACCTCTTCCATCTCCCTTTGGCATCACAGCCTCAGAGCCCGTGGGAAGAAGGGCACTCCAGCTACCTCATTGTGCCTTCCTTAAAGTGCTCCTGGGCCTGCAGTGACATGACTGTAATGACATGCCCCTTTTGAAGTGTTGCAAACATCAGCTAATAAAGCCTCTCAGAATTCTTCTGAACAGAAAATATTTGTCTTCATGCAAGACAGCCAGAAAAACTTGGCTTCTGATGGTGCAAGAAGAGTGCCTGGGAAAAAGAACCAACAGAAAGACCAAGATGTTTTGCTGTTCTAACCTTTTCCCAGTGACATCAGTATCTTGCTCCTGTGCTGAAAGCTTGATTTTTATTTCAAGAATTTGCCTGTTCAAGCACTTTTTTCTTTTCTTTTTATTTTTCTCTGTGTACTATATAACCACAATGTGCACATTGATGGAGATATTTGCATGTTCTTTTATTTAGTCAGCCTAAACAGCATGAAATAATCTATATTAGAAGAGTAGATGCACATTGGTACCTATTTCCCAGATGCACTTATCTTCATTTATTTAAATTTTAAATTAAGCTATATTTTCTTTGAAAGTAAAGGTCTGGAGTTGGTTCAAAAAATTACTTTGGAGATAATAAAAAATCACCATCACACTAGGTGTTGGTTTAATTTTCATGCTGTCTAAAGCCCACCTGCCCACAGAAACTATATAGAAGTCTCTGAGCTGCTTGTTTAGTTTCTGGCATATTTCACTAAAAATGGAGAGCTTCCTCCAGGGCACACGTTTAGAAATCGACTAAACTCTTCCAATTTGAATTCTCATTTTTCATTTGAGCGAATAATAGTCTAAGTACGAACTT
Source organism: Hylia prasina (assembly GCA_013397195.1). NCBI lineage: Eukaryota > Metazoa > Chordata > Aves > Passeriformes > Sylviidae > Hylia > Hylia prasina. The sequence continues at coordinate 1,119,277 of VYXD01003870.1, forward strand.
GCAGCTTGCAAAGAAGAATGCAGCTGTCTGCAAAATGTCACATGGAAAGAAAAATTTTTTTCTCTTTTCTGGACAGGAGACAATGGGGTCTAGAGTCAGCTGTGGTGCATCAGTTGATCAATGGAGTGAGGAAGAGAGACAGAATTTTTTAACAGTCCAGACAAACTGAAAGGTTGTTGAAGTCTCTTAATATCTAAAATCCACTCACACAAAGCAGCCAGGTGGTTTGTTCAATCTTTCCTGGGAGAAAAGCTGTTTATTCCACTACAAAGAGTCTCGGAGTAGGGCCAGGATTTGTCTGAGGCATGGAAACAGATGGGCAGAAGCTGCTCATTCCTTTATACCTTGAGCCGTGCTTGTTCTGTCAGCATCCTGGCATCTTATCTGCAGGGCTGTGTCACTGTGGGTACCTGGAATCACATGTTCCCATCCACTCCCAGTTTTTCTCCATAAAGAACAAAGTGGAAGTGGCATGGTTGAAGTCTACCCAGCAATGTGTTACACAGTGTTTTTAAATAGTAAAATAGAATCATCCATATCTGTTATACCCAGGTTTAAACCAGAGATGGACAAATATCTCAGTGATATAACTGGACTCTAATGAAAGTCAAAGCAGTGGTGCTGATTCATGCCTTTTGAGATGGGAAACTGGCTAAGTACCTTAACTTGTTCTTTCAATGAATTCTGGGTACTTATTGAACTTTCATGTCTCAAAAATACCTAGGCTTGCATTTTCTTCTTGACATTTCCAACAGAATGAAATAAGGAAGAAATTTGCTTTAAAACCAAGGAAACTTCCACTGAGCTTTAAGACTTTAGAAGCATTTCAGATTTGTCTAGTGAGGGCCAAATTCCTGTTTATTGTGCCTCAAGCTGTCTACATCTTCCTGTGGCAATTTATCTTAAAAGACGTTAATATTTCAAGTCAGCAGGAGGCTTTGATGAATATGCAAAAAGACCAGACTGGCCTTGTCATTTGTCTGGCTATAAACAGAGCTACAGACATAGGGAACTTTCAGTCCCATTCCTCCCTGCAGGGCACAGGTGTATCCTTCTGTGGTCTCATTCAGCACCAGAGCTCTGCCCTTCTTACTGAGCAAGAGAGATGAACACTCAGGAGATGGTAAGTTGTCTTCAAACTGAAAGATTTGATATCAGGAAGAAATTCTTTACTATGAGGGAACTAAGGCACAGGAACAGGTTACCCAGAGAAGCTGTGGGTGCCCCATCCCTGAAATGTTCAAGGCCAGGTTGAATGGAGCTCTGAGAGCACTGGTATAGCCAGAGGCATCCCTGCCTGAGGCAAGGTATTGGAACGAGATGATCTTTAAGTCCCTTCCAACCCAAACCATTCTGTGAGTCTATGATTCTAATAAGGCCACAAGGAGACAAGACAATTAGAGGTCCTTTCACATCTCCCCATGTTTGCCTCCTACTCTGCCAGATCACTTTCTCCTGTGAAGAGCAGACTTTAGATACTGCCAGTCAACTTTGCACTAATTTGTACAATTAGTGGCTTCCAGCCCCAACAGCCTGATGTGACCTTGGCTTCAGTGCAATCCACGTGTACTGCTTGTACAAATCAGACTGGTGCAACTGTCACATGGACTGAGTCCAGCCTTCATCCCAAGCCCTAGATCTGCTTCACATGAACACCTCTCCCTGCACCACACACCTGTTCCCCCTTGGAATGAGAGAGGGCTTATGTGACAAGTTAGGCTTGCAGCAAACCTGCTCCAGCCCAAGCAAGTCTGACTGCTCTGTGGTGCACAGGATGCACAATACCTGCAAGAGGCTTGTTTTGGGACACATGGCAACTGAGAAAGGGAATATGACACTCTTTCACATGCACCAACCTTTTCTGACTCAAGTCACCCCGTTTCTCTTTCTAACCACACGGTTATGAAAAAATACCCATTTGATTCCCATGGTCTCCCCCAAGTAACACATGGCAATTTAAGCAACAGCCATGGGCTGTAAGTTTCATCATCTTTCAAGACGGTAAAAATAACTGAGAAGTTGTTACAGCATGAGTTGATCTGGCATATTACATTACAGACAGCAGGTGTCTGAAACATGTAGCACAGTATCTAAAATGCATGATAATGTTCTAAAATATAAAAGGATATTACAAAATTGTACAGTTTAGATGACAGATAAAATACATGATTTGACACGCCATATATTTTTATTTTTTCTTTCCTGGAAAACTGTAATCTGAATACATTATTTCTAAGAAGTATTTGAAGTACTCTGCTGCAGAGTCATACAGTCTAGGGAGATGAAAGGGAGGGGAACGGACAAGAGAAAAAATAAAGAAAGAAATGAAGGCAGGATTTTGAGCTCACAAGTGAGAAAGTTTCCTTGTAGCAAACTGAGTTATTTCAATTTTTTCCTACTCTGATTAGTGAGAGATATATCTGATCCAGGTATCTTTCTAACTTCTTATCAGATCCTTTACACATTCATGGTACAATATCTGAGTGCAGGTACTGAGCACACAGGTGAGTGCAGACCACTGTTTTTGCAGGCACATGTACCACAAACCTCAGGGAAGCCCAAGCTCTGGGGTTTGAAGGACAGGGAGCTGGCTGAAGTATGAAATTTAGGCTTCAAAGAGGAGCTGGCATACAGTTAAAGGATTAGAAATAGAGACAGTAAGAGTCTGTCATGTATCCTTCTTCATAAACGCTTTTAGTTTCTGCCTTCACTTCCTTCCCACTACAAAGCGACAAGCATCTGAAGAGAGTGGCAGGGTCCTGTGACACATTTAAGTCACCTAAAGTCTCAGAGGGCCATTGGATGTGACAGCATAGTACCTCTGGGAAGCCAGAGCCATCACTTCTAGCAGTTTTATGTTCTCTCAAAGTTTGATTGCAAAAATAAAATGAATGCAATGACATTTCAAGAAGTCTCTCCAAGACAAATATGTGAAGTACATCTGTGAACTCATATAGGGTCATAGCAAGTCCCTAAGACCCAGTTCATCTTGAAGAACATGCTGTTCTCTCATCCCAAAAACAGTGTCAGGATAAAAAATGGCTCAAGGGAACTATTTACTTTTTCAGTATATTGGTGTTTACATTAGCACCTCCTCATTGTATGGGCTTAGCTCTTCTGATGGGTAAATTTAGGAGTCATGCACTCTTCATCATACAACTACTCTGGGAAGAGCACAGAGGTTTGATTTCCCTAACACTGACCATGCCTACAGGGACAAAACACCCCCAGGTATTATGACCTTTCTTTGTAGGCAAGAGCATGATATGGTGTGAGTCCACCATCACTCAAGAAAGCATGAGTGGAGAATGCCAGGCAGACAGAACCCACTCATTGGGTCTATCCCAGTTAATGTGCAGTACCTGGGTAAGGAGGATAGTCCTATGGGATCATTCCCTCAGTCTGCAGACACTGGGGAGAAAGAGAGAGAGAGTTTTCATGGCATGACTTACACCTAGGTAATGTTGAACCTCCTCTGGAGATCCTTCTATTTTGCTTTGATGCTCGGAGGCAGTTTAGATCAAGAAAATCCCCAAAAGGCATGTCTTGGAAAAGTTCTTCTAGTTAGATCAAATGCATCTTTTCTGCACTCTTTTGTTTCAGAAGGGGCATTTGTCTTTGTTAAAATGTCTTTGCCTAATGTCTTAAATGTTACCATGGAAATAAAGTGTTATTTATTAACACTCATTAAACACCTGCCTTCCTTTTTGCTATCATGGGTGAATGGGCAGAACAGAGTTTCTTCATGCAATTTTCAAAGGCTTAGGAGCAGAGAAGATTGATTTGATTCAGAACTAAAGCTCTCTTTGGGAATCTGCAGCACAGTGAGAACCAGAGGTTGCAGGCAAACCTCAGCTCATTCATTTGCCTGGTGCAGCCAGCCCCACAAAGTGCAGCCAGCCCCACACCAGGGCTTTCACCGCTTTAGCCATCAGAACTGACTCCTGGCACTGTTTCAGGTGCTGTAAGACTTCCTTTCACTATCCCCTTTTCCTACTGCATGCTGCAACAGCACAGGTATGAGACAGGTTCCTGAGGCACCAGCACAGTTTTGCTTCTCTGTCATCCTATTTTCCATTTATACCAAGGAATTATTTGTATCTTAATAATCTAGGTGCTGTGATAGAATCCAGCATTTAGAAGGTGTTTTCAGCTCCTTGTGAGGGGAGTATTTCTGCATACCAAATGAGGAATTGTTGGGAAGATGGTGAGAGAAAATGACCTTCAGAGCCTAAAAATGCAGCCAAGTCAGGGCAATAAGGCAGTAGAAGTGAACCACAGCAGACAAAGCTAGAAGCGGAGAAGAGAAGGCAAAGTGTCCTTAGAAAAGGAAAAAAGAAGTTTCTAAGCACTTTCCAGTCTTGCCAGAGAAGAGTAGCTCCAAACAAGGATGTCAGGGAAGACTTTGAATGTGACCTTTGAATTTTCCTTGAAAATTCAAGGAAATTTTTCTATCTATATTTTTGATTGCCCTCATAGTTCACTCTTTATGAAGGCTTTCCTCCCAAGAATGCATGTATCACCCTTATGCCACATAAATTAAACTGTCAAAAGAGATCCAAAATCCCTGGTTAGTTTCCCAGTTAAACCTTATATATGAAAATGTAGGTGCCAAATGCAGGTAGCCATACAAAAATACAAGGTTTCTGGGTGACAATAATATTGTCTTTCCTTTCCTTAAAAATGCCCTCTTAAAATATACATATATATTTTTAGTCAATCCCCAAGTAAGCAGAAGGCTGAGGGGGGTCAAGGAAAACAGCTTGTCGTCTTGTGAATGAGCAGGAGACGGAGTCTCAAACACAAATAATGTGAGCTCTCAGCAGAGAGGAGTCATTTCCCTGCCTCCTCCCAGGTGAGCAACAGCACACGCCCATAAAACTGCAGAACTGAAGCACAGAGCCTGCTCCAACCTTCCCCTGTGCCCTCCCACTGCCAGTGCAGCACTGAGACCTAGCCAGCCCCTTGGCTGGGCTCTGCTTTGGAAGCACAGTCTGATGGCACTAACCTCTGTTTTGTCCAGTAGCTTGCAGCTGAGCATCAGCCCTTTCAGCTTAACATGCAGCAGGTTTCATCATAGGCTGATCAACAAAGTTATTGAGCTCTTGTGTTCTTTCAAGCTCTGTCAAACTCCAGAGAAAAGTTCTCTTTAAATGAGGGGTGGGGGGGGAGGATGGTGTATTATTTTTATTTCTCCAGACTTTACTTTTCTCATAGACAATTTCTCAACACTTCAAAGCATTTTCTGTTATTGCAGGTATGACATACATAGATTTCCCTCACCTATTGATTCCCCGCTTGCCATAGGTTCTGGCATCCCAGTTTCTCCCCATCCCAGCTCCACAGGAAACTCCAATATTCATCCTTTGTATGCAACCCCCACCTTCAACTTCCTCCCTTTCTGTCACCACTCCTCCTTACATGCACTTTGTGCCCTCCCCCTTCATCAGTGGGGGCCCTTGATTCCACACATATCTCCCTTCCTCCCTACAAAACTCTTCACTCTCAGGTACCCCTCATACATTCTTCTTTCCTTAAAAAAACCCTCTTGTAATACACCCCTACTTCCTTTGCTGATGTGCCTTTATTGTCTCATCCCTGCTGGATGAGTGTCCCTTTTGCATTGACTCCCTTCAACCTAGAGAGCTGAGCATGCTTTTCTTTTACTTTTCCTCTTAACATGAGAGGCTGGTGGTGAGGGACAAGACACTGAGATGCTCAGGAGGATAACTATGGGGAAAACAAGTTTTCCCAAAAGTGCTTTGCTTTTCCTGCAGACATGCAGCTCTCTATGGGGAGCATTGTGAGGTGGAGGTGTCCTGTGTAGCAGGATGTGCTCTGTGCTTTTCCAGCTGGTCCCCTTTGTGGGGAGATCTCACCTGCAGCCCTTTGCATTTTCTCCCTGCACTTTTATAGTTACTAATAATGACCTAGAAATACCAACAATGATCAGTTAAGCCACAGGTCCCAAAGTAGAACTGAATGCCTTTTTCTCCACACCTTTCATTATAGGTATTCAGCACAGCAATTGTTGGTATGGGCCAGGACAAACACGTTTGCTAAGCAGAGCAGGAGGAAGACATAGAAATCTCCATAAAACATACACAGCAGGCAGTTGGCTGGCAGGAGGGATATGAAGAAGATGGATATTTGCAGACAATGCAAAACTTATTGTGACAGCTGCAGATTGCAAACCTTCTGTGGTAAACTCAGAGCCCAGCCAAGAGCTCAGGAAAAGGAGAGGAAAGGAAAGCCATAGGGAAACTCTGCTAGGCACAAAACAGTCCACTCACTGCTGAAAGGTGCTTCAGAGTATTTATGCTGCAGCTGTAACAGGCTCAGCAACTCAAGGACTTCATGGACATTGGCATGCAGATACAGATAATTTCTGTAATTTGCACTCTGTGTCAGTCAAAAAGAACAGTGATGGCAAAACAGCAACATTTCCTTTCCCTGCCTCATCTGCCTTGCCTAATGTTAGGTCTAATCCCCACAGCAGTGACTTCCCCATACCACAGGTAAGCAGGGAATCAAGCAGCAAACAGCTAATGGGGGAATCCCCAGCTGGGTCCCAGCTGGTCCCAGCAAACACAAGGGTCTATGCCTTAATTGTGCAGTTCTTTCAGCTCAGAAAGAAACAAGTCAGGTTTTGAGTTATAAATTCAGGCTTCCATTTCTTTTGATGATTTACAAGACCCGTGGATATATTAGTTTAGCTTGTCATGGTGGAAGCTGACAGTTGTTACCAACATAGAAGGTGTTGCACAAATCAGGGTGTGTGAGGCGCAAAGACTTGGGCAGTGATACTTTTTTCCTATCTTTCATCTGTTAGTTTACAAATGGTGTAATACTTCTGACTGCAGACCCTTCAACAGCTTTGCCAGCAAGGATTCCCAAGACTGTATCCATATCACAGTTCAAATATCACAGAGGAGTTCCTCGTCTCTCCAAGGAAACTAGATGTGTCAAATAACTCTGCTAAATGTGTCAAATTAGCAATTGCAATGGTTTGAGTTAATAGCAAAATCATATTTGCAGCAGATGCACTGAGTTTTTATGCATCTCTGAAACCAATCCCATTTTACCACAGCAGATTTAAGTCCTTGTGAGTTCATGGCAAACTCAATAGTGGCAATTTTTTTGTTGTTTCCATCTGATGGCTTTATTTAGATACCATCACAATTGCACTGATGTCAGTATCTTCAGCTTTGAGTAGAGAACTCATGGATTGCTACAAATGCTCAGCTTGGAAGCAGCCAAACTGCTCAGACACACACAACCAGCCCCCTGTGATCTGAAAATGAGGCAGAAATATGTGGTCCCTAATGCATCTATCAGCAGCCGTTCACTAAATCAGCTCCAGTTCAAAAGTGCCTAGAGGAGAGCATTTAGTTATCAGTACATTCCTTACAGCAATTAATACCCACAATATCAACTTTGTCTTGGGAACTAACAGGCTGCAAGAACTAGTCCAGATGGATGTAGAAACATCAGGGCAGACAGTTGTCCCTGTCCATTTTTTGTTTTAATGTGTACCATTTTTGGTCCTCACTGCTCAAACAAGGAGCCTCGTAAGTGCTCTCAGGCTCCAAAATGAAATGCTAAGCACGTGGATGGAGGACAGCAGGAAGCTGGCACTCACTGCAGACTGCCAGGCTGTCTGTAATGAGCAGGGCAGTGCACACACAGACCAGCATCTTCTCATGCTCAGTGCCCTGAGCAGCATGTATCTCCAAAAGGGAGGAAGGAAACACCGCAGCTCCCTGGAAACAGTCAGGGCAGCAGCAGCTGTTTGCTGGGAGCATCCTGTCTCATCATGCTCATTAAAGGACAGGTGCAATACAGTGCAGATGACAAATTTAAATCCACCGCAGTGCTTAAAACTTTAATTTCAGAGACCTCTGCACTTTAGTCTCGACTCTTTGTGTCCTGAGCACTCTGTTCTCATGTCTCTCAGAAGTCAGTGAGACAATTGTTTTGCTATTTCTCTTAACTTCCTTGATTCCCTCCTCTTGTTGCTAATCCCAGATGATGAGTTTCCTTTACTCTTTTTTATTCTCTCCATTACAATACCATTTATTCCTTTAGTTCCACCAATACTTGGAGGGAGGAGAGTCTGGGCAGGGTGGAAGAGCGTTCTATAAGATGAAGCAGTGTTAGGTCATATCATTTCAACAAATATTTCTCTGGTGTTATGAATGACCCATATCTTAGTTGGAGAAGAAACAGTGGAAAAAGATCTGGGAGATCATTTCTTAGTAAATCTGGTTGAATAATTGCTGGTAAATAATTTTCTTGATGGTCTTCTCTCTGTGTTTTGTAGGGATAGACACTGGCAGATTGTGATTTCTTCAGAACAGCTTGTTATACAAAATTATTTGATGATATTTTGGCAAGACAATTTATATCAGCAGCTCACTATTCACAAGGGAGCCATGCAGTTACCCTGTGATTAGTGATAGCATTTCTATTCCCCAGTTGCAGAAACATAAGCTTTAGTTATTTAGGACAAGTACTTCACTTTCCCCAGGTGCAAGAGCACAAAACCTTCAAACATATTTTCTGTCAATGAACATACAATTAAACTCTACCTTATTGCTGTTAGCTGGTAATAATCCAGAATGGGCTATGCATGCAATCCAGAGGAACCAAGAGGTTATATGATCAAGGTGCTCAAAGTCTGTGACAGAACCAATAATGCAGCAAAGTTCTCTGAGTGGGAAATGAATGCTCCCTGTTCTTCTCTGTTCTCCATTTTGGGAATGTTCAGCTCTATAGAGCTTTTTCTGCCTCTTACTGTGTCTCTGCTGACATCTTCAGTAATAATGCTGTGCTCAGAAGGAATGAAAATAAACTGAGAGACATTCAGTCTCTCTGATGTGATGAATGAGTCATGGTGGAGATGAGGGAAAAAGGGATCAGCTCCGTGTGCTACCTGGTTGAGCATAATCCCAGCAGGGAAATGTTGTGTTCTTCAGCCTCAAAAGAGCTATTATAGATTGTCAGAGGTAAGGAGAAGAAATTAAAATCTATAGAAAGCACTTGACAGCAGCTCCTTTACCATCACTGTTGATGCCTTTCTACCCTGAAAGAGTTCACTAATCTTGGAGAGTTATGAGCACCCAGTCTGCAATAAAAAATGTTCTTTCTTAAACAGACTTTGGATATATAATTTGGCTTTAGCTTTCCTTTTCAAGGCAGTTCTATTTTCACATATTAAAATGATGCAGTTCTTAAGTCATTAATATTTTCATTTCTAAGAGCTCTTTCCTGTGAACAGTGTAATATTACATTATTTTATCAATCACTAAGTTTTTTTCATTCAGACTGTTCTTTTTCTTCTTTTTATTCTTATTGATTTCATTTTCAGTTCCCAACTTTTATGCCACACCATGTTCATCTGTCAGAACAAAATAAAAGTAGGGGCTGTCACACACAGTATAGGCTATCCTTTGTCTGAAGATTTGCATGGTCCTCCAGGTGATTTTCCCTTGAACTTTTAGTATTTTTTTCATTGCCAGCCTGAAGGATAAAAAATGGTGCCATGAGTATATGTGTAAGAAAGGAAACTCAGGATGAAGGGTGAAAGTGTGAAGGGTTACTGAAAACAGAAGGCAAACAGGTATACATATGAGTGTATATTTAATTCTTGTGTTTATACAGGACAATAAGACAGTCTAAGAGAGTGAACACTGAACTAAAGTAGCTGTAGGATCAGTGTGCAGAGCTTTTCACTTTTCTCCTTCCCCCTCTTCAATAGAGTTCATGACATTTAACCATCCAATAAAAAGTGGTTTGAGACCTATACCACGCTTATGTGCAGTAGAAATTTCAGATTTCAGGTTCCAGGAAATCTGATTCATTCCTCCCATCTGAGTAAAGGCTAGATATTATACAAGTATAGGTAGAATGTGATAAAACTGTGAGATGAAGCAAGTCCTAGTCCTTTAAATTAAAAAAGTAACACTGAAGGAGGCTCCATTAGACCCTTAGGAGAGATTTCTCATTTCAAATTTGAGCTATCCAAATGTTATACATCTCATCTAATCTCAGAGTTTTCCCTACAGACAAAAGATAAAGATAGGTACCTCAAAATGGGTGTCCATCTTCGTAAAATGTCTAACAGAAGGAGGATCACTTCTGGTTGGTTAGCTTCCCCCTCTGTGAGAGCCTAAATATTACCTTAACCAAGTTACCCCAGACTCAGTGGGAGAAAAGGACAAGCAAGAAAAATTCCAGCTTAACCAGGAAATTTCTCCCAGCACTTGAATGCTTTTTTTTGCACTGAAATGCAATTTTGTGCTGAAATATTCTATGCCCCTCCCCTGCTCAGAAGCCCACTCACCCCGTAATGATGTTCCAGAACTTTTGATCTCTTTGGCCTTGAGAAATGACAAGAGAGGAAACAAAGTTTCAGTGTGCTAAATAAATTGTCAACAGAAGCCTAATGGAACTCCACTCTCAGAGCCTATTAGTGACAGAAATGTTGGAGCCAGAGAGAATCCAGCTTGCTCATCTGACTGAGATTTGGGTGTATTTATTGAATACTTCAGTGTTACTTATAAACAGAGAACATTTGATAGAAAAATCATCAAAGGACAGCAAACACGGACTGCAATAAGCACAGACTTCAACATCATTCTGTTTATGGAACAATTTCTATGATAATTCTGAGTTACTTCAGTTTCCTTAACTGAAATTACTCCTCTAATCCATTCATGCAATTAGGGTAGAGAATTTTTGGTTCTGCTATTACCTGCCTCCACTCTCTCCCTTCTAAACATTGTAGGAATCTGGAGGTGCTGTTACTGTAGAAGTTGCATTTTGTAATCCTTTTCAGCACCAAAAGGATCAAATGCAGTGCTTTACGACTGGGGCATGGCCACAGACTGTTAGTGTTAAATTTTTTCCCTGCACACAAGTTTAGTGTCTGGCTTTACCAGGGTAAACAGTAACCATTTTTGAAACACTGAAATATGAGTGGTGGGAACCCTTGAAGAGAGAGAAATGTTCCAGTTTGACCTCAGGTTTGACCAGCATGTGGTCACTGGAAGGCAAATTTTACCCATTGAGTCAAGGAGGGAAAAGGAGGGTATTGCTGGGTTTCCAGAAAGGAAACACTGACTGCCCTGCAGGGACTTGGAAACAAAAAGTGTGGCTGTATAACTCAAGTCTTTATAATGTGTGTTCACTAGCAAGGCAAACTAAGATTGCATAAACATTTCTGATGCTGTCATTTTCTAATTTCTCATTGCTTGACTTTTGCAACTTTCCTGTTGTTCCTTAGTTGTAGATCTCTATTTCTATCTATCTATCTGTGAAAATGTTTCATGAACATAAAACACTATTTCTCACCTTTCCCTGCTTAAAGAGTACAGAGAGAGATGAGAGAAGGTGCAATTTTTGTCCTGCAGATGGATGGTGGTACATGCAGGCTTGGTGTCCAGTTCATACCTGTGAAGACAAGTGGGACAGAACTGAATTGCTGCGCCATGGATACCAGGGCAGTGCACTAAATGAGATGGACAATCAAGGGTAAAATAACAATACTGAAAATGTAAGAAGTGCAGTGAAATTCTGCAAAGTCCAAACAGGTTGTCAGCTGTCAAGTTCCCTTAATCTCACTCCAGTGACAGTTACTTTCAGCACAGAGTGCAGAGACTGTCAAGGAAAGCCCCATGTAGATGTGCTTCTTCATTTCTTTTTCCTTTCATTGTTGATACTCCTTGCAGAGGGGTTCTGCATGATGTGTTTCCAGCAGAGACTGGTGACTGGTTTTACTGAGAAAAGCCTGCTCTGGACCAGAAAATATTTTCCTCATGGAACCTACTCCTGTCAGGGTAAAGGACATGCTGCAAATACTCTCAACAGAGAGGCAGGCACCTGTCCCAGATCATGGACCTGACTTCTGAATGAAAATACTTTTCCTCCATGGATGTATAGGCACTTTCCTGGTATTCACAGGGCTGCATGAAGCTTTCATCACCAGAAGTGTAGTGCTCACCCCAGATCTTTCATTTGAAGTGCATGCAGAAAGTCGATGCAGAACGAAGGAGGGAACTAGCCTAGCACAAACTGAGAGCATGGCTATGGGACTACAGAAGTCAGCCCTTCACAGTGCTCCCCAGTGTGAGTGCCAGTTTGCACAGGCATAAACTGCCTTTCAGCCCCTCCTGCACTGCTGAGCTGCTCTGAGCTCCATGGGTTGCACCAGTAAGTATTCAAATAGACAAGCACATTGTGAAATAGAAAATGTTGACTACTGCTGATTTGAGAAAGTTCCAGGTCATATCTTCAAGTGTAGGCACATTAAAATGAGCATGATACAGTGACAGAAACATTTATAGCCTTGTTTCACAGATATTTGGTCTTTTGGGGAGTTATGCTCTGCTTCCTGCATTCCCTCTAATACAGAAAAAACTCCATGAAGATCTCTGGTGGGCACAAAGGATATCTTCCTTTCTTTGCACTTCACTGAGCATGAGCAGTGCAGGCAGCATTGCAGCTCTTAGCATTAAGCTCTATGCTTGTTTTATTAAAATCACATGTGAAAATCCAGGCTTTTGTTGATCTTGAAATTATTTCAAAGCCATCTACTGCTTAACTACCAATCTAGCTATCCACTCATCTGCAGGCAGATCTCTTTGCCAGCTAGATTTTGAAGTTCCTCTGATCCATATAAAAACACACCAAGCCAGTAAATGAGAAAAGAAAATGCCTCTAAAGAGTGGCTTCCTTTTGAATTTGGACCTTTTACTTGGCGTCAAGTTCGATCTTGGCTCCACATGGCAGGATTGTGCTACAGAACAAGGAATATCTTTGGGTCAGTTTTAATATTATCAGACCTGCAGGCATCATACCACCATCACTCCTCTTTTCCTCACATGCAGAAATGTGTTATGGTGCAAGTTTGTTGATCCACATATGAGTTTTGAAGCTCTTAGCATTAGTGCAGGTTTGTAATCAAACTGTTCCAACTCTGAGGAGGATGACTCTTTGACCTCAAAAAATTACATCTAAATTACATTTAAATTTAAACTGAATCAGGCCCTGAGTTTTTATTTCTTCTTCAGTTTTGTACCAAAATATCAACCATTTGAGTAGCATGACAGTAGTTGTATGAATAAGAAATTGATAGCAACGCAGCCAATTGAGGTCAAAGAGGCTATGATTTGTCAGGATGGAAGTAAAGGCTTAGTTATTCCCTGCAAACACAGAAAGTAAAATGCATCTAATATATTCCTGTCCAGAATATGGAGACAGACTGATACTACAGAGAAAAAAAAAAAAAAAGGAAATGAGAGAAAGCAAACAGAATTAGAAAATATACTAAATATACTAGTCAATAGAAATACTCTTATGCTCTTCCCACAGTAAAAATGCTCATCAGAGAACATTTCCAAAAGCTTCTACACCACTGTAAATCCATATTTCATAAGAGAACTAGCTCTGAGAAGCCTATGTTTTGTTGTCTTTCTACATTAACTATTTTTCTAACTGATTTAGACATCACTTATGGTGAATACAGTCCCTCTGTTACAGATCATATAGACTGACCAAATCTAGGCAGGCTGAGGGATCAGCTCAGCATCACTGAAGCTGCCCTGAGTTTATGATGAGCTGCAGTGCTCACAGTGAAAAAAGACCTAGCAATCAGCTAGGGAGGACAAAGCTCTCTGCTTCTTTGCTCGTGCTGGGGAAAAGGACCAACTGCTAGCTTAGGTATGGGTTTCCAGCATCATTTCTGAGCAGGGTTCCAAATCAAAAACCTCTCAGATGAGGAAGAGATTTCTGAAACACAGGCCTTAGAGCAGCTGTCTGCACAACACAGTGAATGATTGGTCGTGTCCTGAAGCCAGCCTGGTCACACAGGGAACTCCTGCCAATTGCCTCAAAAACCTGGCTTCCCATCCCTTCTAGGAATGCAGTGGAGTTACATGTCATCAAATCAGGAATCCCTATGCCCTTCTGCAGTAGAGATGTGATCTCCTGCCACTTTAGGAGGCTCTGTCCACTTGCAATACACCACCACTGTGGTCACTGAAACTTCTTGGCACAGGGGCAGCAGTGTTTTGTTCCTATGAAAGGCTGTATCTCCACTGACCTCAGCTGTGACTTTCCAGTAGGTCTCAAAGCAAGAAGCCTTCCTGTGCTGCTTCACACTCTGGAGTGAAGCAGACCTGCAACATTGTCCCACAGAGGCACAGTTCCTTTTGCTTTTGCTGAGCTTTTAAAAAATGCCTAGATATGCTCTGGCAGATGGTTTAGGGAATAGGTTCTGCATCCAAAAGGTTCCTTATTGCCTTTGTTTTCTTAAGTAGGTAAAGGTTTTCCAGCTTTAGTCCTACTGTATGGTCTCTAGCTTCTAAGGAGATAACCATCTTTCCAATCCATTAGGCTATTGTATTGACATATTTCATACTGGAGGTGTCTTAGCACATCCAGGAAATTCCTTTCCTCTTTTAAAATCAATGTTTTTATTACCTTACCTTGATAAAGTGCCTTCACTAAATGAATTCACTGCTCTCCCTAACATCTGCAGCCTGTGGAACGGAGCCACATTCTGTCCTTTACTCCAGGTTCGCTGGCCATGAGTGGAGAGATCCATATTTACCTGTCTTTTAGTTCATTTCAGAAGACACCAATGCATATCAGCTTAAGGATCAGGCCATGATCTTCTCCCAGCAACCAAACCCTCCAAGCTCACCTTTCTATTTCCCACTTTCCCTCTCTTCTTTCTTCCAGACCTTGGTTTTGCCTCCTGAAGTGCCATGTCTGCCTCTCAAGCTAAGTTTCCTATAACCTTTTGAGTTCAGCTGGTTCAGTTGCTACTGGGAAAAGAAGGAAAAGGAGGAAGGTGTCTCAACACAAAACTCCACGTATCTGAGTTATGTAGATTAGGAAAAAACTGATGTTTCACATTCGGCATCTGCAAGGGGTGAAATGAGGTGAATATGAGATATGTAATCCTTGTAATTCCTTTTGAAGGGCTTACTGTGTGGATCTGCTGCTCAATTACCTATAGGCCAGCAAGAAGATTATAAAGGGAAAGAAATTCCTGTGATATACAAAGGGACTTAAACCTGAAGTACTACTGAGAAGATTTTGCAGGTTGAGAATTATGTCTTTTCTTAAAAGAGGAAAGATAGAGTTTTCCCCTGTAGATCCACAGGTATTATTTTAATTCAGTGTCCTATGTTTTCAAAGTCTTATATTGAGTGGGAAGGGACCATCTCACTCCTATCCTCTCTCCCCTTTCATGTGAATCATGCTGCATAAACTTTATCTAATACAAAAGCAGATGTGCTATTAGCATTTGGTCAGGGCTCAATCTCAGAAGCTGGGCTGGAATAGGAGGGCAAATTATTTTTTCACACTGTAAAGGAATGCCACTACCTCAAAAGAATTTTGCAATCTCTCATCTGAGCAGGAGAAGCTTCAGATTTTGCTAGATCAAATCAAAACCTTGGTCCCTTTATGGCACATGAATGTGGAGATTTGATGCTTTATGTAGGAAACACATTATTTGTAACACTCACAAATGGATATCCAGGGTCATCAGTCTGGCTCTTCCACTAACAGCAGTTATCCTGGTGGTGCAAGACCTCACTAAATCTCTGAATGACCTCACTTGTCTCTCTGTAGCCACAGGGGTAGGAAGGAGCATGTGAGCACTGCAGTGGACTACAACACTTGTCTGCTGGTTTGCCAGAATTTAGTAATTACAGAGTAAAATTACTTGTGGAGTAAACCAGAGAACCTCAACTTATTTATAGCAGCACCTTGCCTGTAAGAAAACTTTCATCCAGAATAGCAGTAGGTAATCTTTCCTCTGTTACAAGTCCTCATAGTGCCATCACTCTCACTTTCTGTAATGAGGATTACATGCTGGCCTGGTCTTCAAAGAGATCCCTGCCCTTCCCAGGGTCTGCAGGCATTAGCCTGTTCTCCCAGAGCAGCATCCATGGCCATCCATGCTGCACACCAGCACTGGCAGCAGGAGGGCAGGGCTCCAGCCCTGTCAGCTGACAGGAGCTCCTTTACACTCCTCTGCCTCTGGGTTCATTTTAATATCTCAAATGTTTGAGCATCATTAAAAAGGTTCTGACAGGAGCCTGTGATAAGACAGCGATCAGAATATGAACCAAAGTGACTCACTCCACGCATAATGTTTGCCTGTATTGTTAGGAGAATAATGAAGCTGCTACCCAGGAGCCAAGTGACCAGGAGAGGGTAGAGGGAGTGAAATTTGTTATCAGACTTCCAAGAAAGGTAGGTGGAAAGGCAGAAGGAAAGGTAGAGGGAAAGAGCTTTTGCAGGACTCACAGTCTAACATGCTTTCCTCTCCTTCAGGTCTGGATACCAACACACATTGCATGCTTCAAGCAAATGCTGCACTGGTTGCAGTTCCCACGAAGGGAAGTCAAAGGCAGCGTATGTTGGCAGTGGGTATGTCTAAGCTTTGTTGGAGCTTCTGATTCATATGACTGTGCATGGTTGTGCTGGTTTGAAAGCAAAACCAGTGAGAGACTCAAAGTCAGAAGTGCA
>VYXD01003870.1:1135876-1154013 GCA_013397195.1 Hylia prasina
CCTGGTTCCAACACCTCATGAAGATGGTGATAGAATACATACTTTGGGCACATCTTACATTTTTAACCTAAGACAATGGTGAATATTTCCTGTTATGTACTCAAAAGGTCTTGGGGTAGCAGAGGGTACAGGTTTTGGAAGACAAGATGCAGATAGCACAAGGCTCCAGTTTCAAATGTTTCTTTAACAAGCAAAAAACCTTTGCTATCCACTAATTCTCCAGCATGTCTGACTTTCTGTTGTTCCAAATAATAGGACACACAGTGCTCACATTTACTGTGGGACTAATTGTAGCTTACTTTGAACAGAAAATACCATTGCTGACCTCTGGAACAACTCAACTGCACAGACACTGAGGGCAGGTCAGCATTCACCTGTGTAGAGCAGGACTGAAACGCCAGGGCATGGCTGCATGGACCAAGTTAGCCTGGTATTTGCCTGGACTGAGTCTGGTTCTGCCAGCTGCTCCTTTTCATTAATATCAAATATAATTCTAAAATAATAGATTGAACAACAGAGGCTTGCATTCATGCTCTGTGTGTGAAGAGATGCCTCAGAACATCTTCATTTGAACTATGCAGGTATAATTAGTCAATCAGTGACAGGAAGCAAAATCTTCCATGTTTATAGTCTGCTATGTGCCAGTGGAGGCTCTTGCAGGCTCTTAAAAAGTCAGTTCTAATCTTTCCACAAACTTCAGTGAAAACAGTGGTGCTTCCTTCCTTCTGACAGTCACTTACCTCCTCCCAGCACACTGTTAATTGTTCAAGTTAGTGCTCAAGGAAGTGCTCAAGTTTCATGGCAAGGAATTCAGAGAGTTCAGAAAAATATTATCCTGGCAGATTTTTCCAACAGAAAGCCCAATTTGTGCTTGTATAGATTTTTTTCACATTCTCCTCACTCAATCCTCCACATCCTTCCCCACCACAACCATGATGCTTATTGTTTTAAAATTTCTGTGCAGACAAGTATTTGCATGTGTGGACATTTCCTGACAAATTGCAGTGCTGGATCTGTGCCTGTTGATCCATTTTGGGGGACTTGGGGGGGTCCTCAGCCATCTCTGACTTCTTTGTCTTTACTAAGAGTCATGGTGCCAGGAGCACTGATGCTGCATGGTTCTTGTTTAAAACAGAGGGAGACATTTACCTTTTTCACATTTCCTCCTCCAAGAGAGGAAGTTTATCAGCTACATGTCTTATCTTCTCTTTCTTTCCCTATCAAAAATTTCAGTCCCTTTCTCTGTGCTTCCTCTTGCTACTGGCTTCAGTTTCTTCTTGCCTTTTTCCTACTTACGAAAGGAGATGCAGCAAAAAAATTACACAAAATCAAAAATATTCCACAGAAATTCTGGGCTAGCATCTGGGTGGGCTGCAGATCAAATATGTAGGGTCAAATACCTTTTCCTCGTCTAACTTTGGATAAATTAATTCTGCTCAGAATTGAAAGTTAAGAACTTAAGGTGGAATATAGGAAGATCCTGCAATGCCCAAAACTGCTTGTCCAATGCCTTATGTTAGAAGTTCTTCAGTTTTCAGTATTCAAATTCCCTTCTCATTCCAAGTCCTGCTTCTGACCATGGCCAGAGGTGTCACAGTCTTGCCAGGGCTCTTGCTGATGCCCCACTGGGATCCAAAAGCTTGCCTGTCTTCTGTGTGCCTGGCCAAAGCAATTGATGTGCTGCAAAACATTTACCAGACAGTCTTTGCAAAAGGAAAAACAATTCTCTTCCTTCCAGCCTACAGAGGGAAAGCTCTGCAGCAGACACTCACCCAGCAAGAGGAGTGTCTGTGAACTGTGCCAGAGCCGTCCGCCCCCAGCTCTAGGGCAATGCCCAAAACACTGATCTGAGCTCTCTACAACCTCTTTATTGAAGCTGCTCCTTCTGGCACTAATTAATAAAAGGTTCACTGGGCCAGAAGAGGCAGTAGCAAGGAAACTGACTTTCAAGTTCATGCTTCTGTGGAAAACGAGAATCCTGTGTTTAAGTCCCTCTCCTAAGGACAGTTTCTGCATTCCTGGTTGTCAGAAGCCCATAGAACCAGTTTGAAGAGCAGCTGAAACATTTTGTCATAAGTACCCTGACAGCTAGGCTACAACCTCCATAGAGGAGAGGAAAATAAAGATGCTCCCTTGTTCTCCCTGTTTCTTTCTTGGCTGCCTTACTTGGCTCCCTGCTGGGGTTGGTGGTTGTCTCCAAGCTCCAGGGACTTTGTGCTCCCCTCTGGTGGGTTGACCTTGGCCAGCAGGCAGCCACCCAGCCAGCTGCTCTCTCACTCCTTTCAACAGGCTGTGTGGAAATACCTGCTCTCCATGGAATATGGTATATCTGATCTGGAAACACCGTGGTCCTCTCCATTGTTTTGAAGGGGATCCTCTGCTCTATCACCTGGACCATCTGACAGCCCCTGCCCTGTGGAGCTGCTAAGGCCTTCACACAAACAAACAAGCTTAGTGTGGGCCTAGTTTCTAGATCCCACAATTTAAAACAGGAATTAAAATTATCCTATTATTTCGTGGTACCATTTTAAACAACTCAGTTTCTGCATGTAAAGTTTTTGGGTAGGAATTGCCTCCTACTCTGGATGTGGATAATATCTAGCTTTGTGAATTCATTAATTATGTTGGAGTCCTAAAGCACACTGCAATATAAATAGTAAGAATATGTGAACTCCCTTTCTTTCCCACCTGTTGTTCACAAGCAACTTCAGAGACAAAATCACTGGAGCAAACAAAAAATATTCATGCGTGTCAGAAGAGCATAGCATAGCAGTGCGTGACATCTGCTCAACTAAAAGCAGCATTTAGTTGAATTTTTGTATTTCTTAGCAAACTGATCAGAGAATTATGTAGATTAAGGATTATTTACTGAAATTATTCCCCAGCAAGCAAAAAAAAGGCAAAAAAATATGTCTGTGGGCAGTTCAGGAACAGTGTAAGAAAAGAAGTCAAATCCTAGATGCTGTTCGTCTAATGAATTATTCACTGTGAATTAACTAAACACCACTTAGTATTTATACAGCATTTAGTACCACAAAGTGATGTGCAAGCATTATCTCTGTCTACAAAGAAAAGCTGGATGGTTTAAATTAAATCAGAGCTCAAAGGTATGAACAAAGTGCATCAGCTGAACTACATACAATTGGTATTGTTTATTTTTCATTTTAAACCTAGATGCTGAACATTTCTGAAAATTACATCAGTATACTGTTTTCTGCCCATCTCCAGTTCAGATGTAAAGGGAAGTTATTGATGCAGAGTTTCTGCATCCTTTGTAGGCTGTTATTAGAGTTTCATCTGCTGCTGACCATGCCGAGCTCCTTGTACTGCTCAGACACTGAGTTCTTACAGAGTCAGGTTCAGCACTACATATTACTGAAGTGAATAATACCTCAATTACAGACTGCTGGATTCCAGAGGCAGCAGCAGGAGTGGCAGGAATAAAAATCCTGGGACTCCGCCCCTGGACTTGCAAATCACAGTCCTAAAATTTCAAGTGAAAAAGAAGCAAGTAATGCCACATTATTATTTATTGTCTTTGCTCATCTAAGAGTCATGTAGTCTTATTTTTGAAAATTCCTTTGCAGCCACTAGACACACTCCTGAAAGTACAGTATGAGGTTTGCCAGCACCTTGGCAAAGTAGTTACAGTACACAGATGCAAGATGGGAGTGTCCATTCCACAAGCAACCATATTTTGTGATATATGTCAGAGCCTTCACATCTTTTTATAAGGAGCTAGAAGTTAAAAAATACCAGAAACACAAATATCTTTTCTTTTAAGCTCCAAGTTGTGGTGGAGGATGCTTCTCAGGGGCATTTCTCTCTTGCTTGGCCTCACTGAATATTCTACCAGACCCTGGCACTGTTTTGAGGTGGGGCTGAGCTGTATCCCACCATGCCCATCAGCATGGTGCCCACAGTGGGCTGGAACAAGGGAACCAGGGAGACACTGCACTCCTGCATGCTTTTATCTTTCTCTGAGGCCAACAAGAACCTGACCTCCTGGCCTGCCCAGCACAACCAGGGTTCCATGGCCACAGCCTCTGCCCAACAAAGAAGGCAAAGCAAACTCTTCCCATCAACACTCATAAATGAATTGTATAAGAGAAGGACAGCGAGAGCAAAGGGAGGTGACTTACTGATAACAAACAGAAATAGATAACAGTCAGTCTCTTAAGACCCTCTGTGACATGCAGGCCCTACAGTAGTCCTCTTAATTTGTGATAAAGCCAAAAAATTCTAGAAAAGAAGGTGTCTGACTGATGGATCCTCCAGGATATAATTAATGCTGAGTTATTTTACATTCACGAGTTTCCAGGAAAAAAAAAAAAAAAAAAGAGAGAGAGAGGGAGATGGAGAAATGGCCTTGAATGAAACCTACAGTATTTTCTTGAGTGATTTCATGGGGAAAAAAGCACTCTTCCCACTTCCATGTACTCACACCTAGGTAAAATTCAAACAGCTTCTGAATGCAAGAAAATTTTTTCCAGCCCCAACTGTCTGTCACTCCTCCTCATCCTTAAACATTTTTTGGTCTTATCCTTAGATGCCACAAAGATGTTACATTTGTCTTATTTTTGTAATCACTAACTTCTACCCACAGCCTCAGAGTGTGAGAAGTCCTTGATTACATGAGTGCAAGTGAGGTATGGGCACATATTGAGCTTATTCAAGGAGAAAAAAAGATGAAACAGGGACCAAGACTCAGAGCTGAAAGTCTCAGCTGCCACAGTCCTTGAGGCCCTGTATTGAAACTCTGGAGAGCATAAGCCAGCTGAACACACGTATGCCTTTGAGACTGAGCCTGGGACCAGAAATGCATGTTTCCAGAGTGCCATCCTTCTCAGACTAATGAAAGAGCATAAGTCAGGAGAAACAGGGCTAAAAGTGTTTACTTCTCTCCATTGCCACTATAACAGAGCAACTTGTGCAGAGGAAGGTTTGTACACAGCAGAGGCACCTAGATCTATTAACATAAATCCAGCCCCCAGGCCCCGGCAGCACCAGGGTGTGGCATCCATCCTCACAAAGCTGCTGCTCCAGGTGTTACAGATACTGCTCCCTCACCATCGCTGGGGAGATGGTGCTTGGTGAGACTGTGGAGGTGGAATGAAGCATTTGGCATTGCCCCCAAGTTGGGGGCAAGGGAAGGAGTGTGTCCATGAGGACCTAAGCACCTGCTTTGGTGGACTAAGTGATCTGAGTTTGGTCCTGAGGCATTTGTTCAGGTTATAGAGGGAGCCTCTCTTTAGCAGAGACAAACTCCTCCAGTCCTATGGAATTTTCTGTTAGTCAACATGGAGAGAAGCATTTCTTCTCTGCCATTTCCTGGTCAGTCCAGACAGACAGTGAATGGGATAAAGTGTTTTTAGTACACTCTGTAATCAATCCAAATTAAACAGGTGAAGGAAGAGTAAATTCCAGGCAGGGTCAGTCAATACTTTGGCACTAAGCAACAGCAGAAATGGACAAATAACCATCTAAATCTGCATATCACAGAAATATTTGAAAGGTAGATCTACTCCTTTTCATTTGAGTATCACACAATAACAGAAGGCTACTGGTAATATCCACTGGAGATAGTCCATTACAAACAAGAGAGACTGGCAGCCCATTGGCATTATGAGTTTCACTGAGTTAATCGGATTCCTCACAATGAAGAAACTGACAGTGCATCCACAAAAAGGAACATAGCTGTCCTGCAGGCAGCTTTAAGGAGGATTTGGGTATGTGTTTCAATGAGAGATTTAAAATTGCTCTCATCAGTTTTCAGAAATATCACTCATTTAGATTGTCACAGCTCAGTAGCCCTGGCATTTAAAGTAGAAAAGGGTAAGACTCATCAGCAAAAAACTCCTTACTAATCTATCAGAGAACAAATTTTTAGTGAAAAACTCTTTCTTCTGTCCTAGCTCTTAGATGCCAAGAAAAAGACACACTGCTATGGCTGCTGTTAACCCTGGCAGGCTGACAGAAAGAAGTCAGATCATCTGTTGTTGACTTTTGTGCTGGTGAAATCAGGAGGACAGGGAAAGGGGAAAGCATAACTCAAAGGATAAAGACTCAAGCTGACTTTAATTCTGGTTTCTCTGGTCAGCTGCAGCCCAGTTCCTGCACTGGAGTTCTTCTGAGGTGTGTAAGGCAGATTCAGGAGCAAATCTCTCTAAATAGCCTGTTGTATAGATTTTTTTTTTTCCTTGCATCACTGTCTTCAACCCTGTGCTAAAAGATGAATCCAGCCTTGCAGATGTTGGTGTCTCTGACAGGGGAGCAGCTGTACATCTCTCCAGCCCTCTGCAAGGAAGGTCTGCCCCTTGCACTGGTTACCAGCCCTGTCTCAGGCAGACAGACCCTTCCTTGGCCCTGCTGCACTTGAATCTTAGAGACCTTCTCACATTATTGTATCTAGACATCACTAGCACAACCTGATCCCAGCCTCTGCTATTTGAACATGCTTACCATATGATAAGACTCAAATTATAGTCTTATTAGAAACTTCGTGACTGTGTCTGCTTGGGAATTATTTTATTCTTACATCCCTTTGTCTCTAAAGGGAGGTTACAAGACAGAGGTTTTTCTTCCTTGGATGGGAGGCAGGAGGGAAGAGAGGTGAGATAAATAAGAAAAGACTATGATAAATCCTTAATGCAAGTGTCTTGAGAATTCAACAAGTGAAGAACAACTTTACAGTATGACATGTGAGATCACCCAAGCTCAAACCTCTGGAACATGTCAGAAGTGCACATGGGGAGAGGAAAGGCTCTTTCCCACACACGGGGCAATGCTATTGTATCTCTGCCTAAGGGGTAGAGAACCACTGGGCACTGAGCGAGAGCTATCAGAGCCACCTCCCTAGTTTACAGTAGGCCGGAGTTAGCTACCACCTGGAAATGCAGCTTTTCAGTAACGTGAGGAAAACATAGGCAGAAGGCAAGTTGGCCCTTCCAGATCAGACTGTAGAGAGCAGCCTAGCAGGTGTAGGGACAGGAACTGATACTTCCACAGCCCTGCTGCACCAGCCCATTGGATAAACAAGAGCTGCCTTGTGGTTTTCTAAGAAGAGACAGTCTGACACTTGGTAAAAGCACTAAATGTACTTACAAGGAGGATGCCTTGGAGCAGAATGCAAATTTCTAACACTGAGGAGATGTTTGAGCATGAAGCTGCAGGAGAATCCTGGGCAGCAGTGTGGCTCCAGCTCACCCCCTGCATGGGCACTGGCAGAAATGACCCCTAGCCATGCTACTGGGAAGGACTGCAGAGGAAGGGATACATAGGATTAGGAGAGCACCTTCTATGTCTGACACTCATATTTCCATTCTTCTGGAGCTGGTGTGCTGCTGTGTACAATTTGAAATGGGAATGCATAAAAAGGACTTAGTGGTGAAGTCCTCTTTAGGTTCCTACCCTTCACACATCTAGGATCCCCAGAGACCATGAGAAATCGCAGCTGTGCCCAAAGACAGTTCTACATTTTGATTAAATATTAAGAAGTTCTTCACTATGAGGGTGCTGAGGCACTGGAACAGGGTGCCCAGAAAAGCTGTGGGTGCCCCAGTCCTGTTCACAACCAGGTTGGTTGGGGCTTTGAGCAACCTGGTCTGGTGAAAAGTATTCCCTACCCATGGCAGTGGGTTTGGAACTAGATGATGTTTAGAGTCCCTTCTAACACAAACCATTTGATGATTCTGACATTCTTTGATTCCAGTTTGAAGAGAGGTTGGGATATTTTTGTGTTCTCAAAGCTTCTAATATTTTTTTCTAATTGTTACCATTTTTAGGAATGAAGAACAAATTATAGCATCTCTACTCAGCTCCCTAGCAATGCCCCTCAGGCTTTGATCATGCTGCTCTCTGGTTTGCACTCTGTCACCCACCCCCTGAGTGTGCTGCCTTGCAGGCAGACTCGACTGCCCAGACTGAGTATGGTCAACACAATCTGTGAGAATTATTTCATACTGGCACAGTCTTAACCAGTAAAGATTTCTAAAATTCATATAAACCTTTACAAAGCTGCCAGAAAGAAAAGAGGTAAAATATCTAAAGGGTAAGTCATATAAACAAATAGGTAATTCTTCTGTGTCATGTTCCTGTTTAGCAACTGCTTTGTATCAATTATTCAGGGAGTACTTTATGAAAAACTAATGCAATCATGATTTTTTTTCATAGATAATTCATGCACAGGAAAAATAAAAGGTTAAACTAAACAGTTTATCCATATGTAACAACTGATTCAAAAAACTTCAGTAATTTTATGCTAGTAGCTTAATTTAATAACCTTTATCAAGAAAGAAACCAGGGATGAAGGGAGCTACTGAGACCCACAATGGGAATTGACACCAGAAACAGTAACAGAATTAAGAAAACCCTGGTTTGCAGTTCAGCAGTCAGATTATCTGAATAATTGGGTTTTGGTTTTAAGCTTCCTAAGTGTGAGTTCTAAAATGGCTCAAAGTTTTCCAAAAGTATCAAACCTGCAAAACAAATCTTCGCCAGTGTTTCCCCAATCCGACCTCTGACTAACAAGTACCACAACAATGGCTTTTCTGAAAGAGTTAAAAGCATTTGTCCTGGTAGGAGCTGAGCTAGCAGTGGCAGTCCTAGGGTTTGGCTTCCTGCATGATGACTGCCAGTGGCCAAGTTCTTCACCAGGAGCTTGGGAGTTTCTATAATAATTTTATTATCTTCTGGCTCGCAAAAGCAGACCAAAACATTTTCTGAGAAGGCAAAAATTCTAAGGTCCATAATATAACCCAGGTAGGTAAACTCAGAAGATACTGGATCCTTTGTGTCACTGTGGACCTGCTGTAACCCAAACTGAGACAAGCACTGGTTCTGCCACTCAGCCTCAGAGTTTATACGAAAATAATGCTTACCAGGCACTTTGCAGACCTGCCACAGAAGTTCCACAGACCTTGCATTCAGAAGACATTCTGTAGGATAATTTCTTTTTGTGCACATAAGTCACCTAACAGTCTGTTCTGTTGCTTCTTTTCCAAGTCCCTTCTCTGTTCCCTGTCCTCATAAAAGATTTTCTCAGCATCCTCTCATCAGACCTAACCTCCCATAAGAAGACTGTTCTTTCTCTCAATTTCACAGCTTTTGAGGGGAGTGCATCTACCACTTCCCAGTCAAGACACTCAGGGACCAACTTTTGTTTCTAGAAGGGCTCTTTTTTATCCTCTTCTGGAGAGTGAAAAAGAAAAGGTGTTTCTACCCATTTCAGAGAAAGGAGATGTTATTGGCAGCAAGATGAGGGTTCTTGGTGGAAATGAAATACACTGTTAGATTATTTTCACAGTAAGGTTGTGTAGAGGCCTCAATCAGAGATTGTGGCAGCATTCACACATGTAATGAAAAGATTTTACAACTGTAGGGTCTTGTAATTGGTCTCTAAAGACTGGATGTTTATGCCTGCACTGAATTCCAGTGAAGGAAAGTAAATGCATGTCCCCACACAGCCCCAGCAATTACACCAAAGTTAAACTCAGAATGAGTTTAAAATGCCATTTGAAAGAATAAATGCACATGGAGGATCTTGGAGATAAATACTACAGCATCAGGAGAATAATACTTTCTGATTGTATTCAGATCTGAGCATTATGGTCTAAACTGACTAAAAATCCTCTGATAGCCCTGCATATTATCAAAGCAAATAATTTTACAATTATATTAGGGGGAAAAAAAGGATTTATTTGACTAGGCTATTGAAATATAGGAGAGATTTATGAATTTAATATTTTGTTTAATAATATCAGTATCAGGAAAGGCAAGGAAACCACCAGCAAGAATCAATGGGATCATCAGACATTGACTTAGAAACAGAAAGACCTCCACTGAAAAAATAGCATCTGCTAATTCGTCTTTAATTAGTGCTGCTGGGATACCATTTTCTTTCAGCTTTAAACGTCTTGCAGTCATGTTTAAATGGGGCTTTGACAAAGAGAAACCTTCTGTGATGATTAAAAAACACACCCTCGTGCAACAAACTGCTGCAGTAAAAGACCACATTTCCTGCCACTTCCAGAAAGTTATATCAGTCCTTTTGTGAAAATATCTCAACACCTGAAAGCTTTCAGTCCATTATCCCCCATATTATCTTCAAAAGTCAGGCAAGCACAATGTAATTTCCATTTCACAGCCAAAGACAGAGAAGAGGAAAGAGGACTTCTGGCCAGCAGGTCTCTCCCTCACATGAAATGAGAGTGCAAAGGTAGATTATCAGACCTGAGAATTAAAAAAGAGCTGGTTAGGGTGAAGACCAGATGCAGTCAGAAAGTGAAGATATCTAAAAAACTTTCTTTGGAAACAAAATCAGAAATTCAGGTGAGGAGTTCAAAGATGTGACACAAAACCTCATATACCAGCCTAACTCTGGAAACACGAGGGAAACAGAATAACCACCTTCAGAACTACAGAAGGTATTTTAGAGTGTCTAATGCATTGAGAAGGAAATTCAGAGCAAAGAACAACCACCTCCCTCTATCTACCTACAGGCCAGTTAGGAGAGCCAGCCCTGGGAAGCAGCACATTCCACAAAGGTACAAAATCCAGATGTCCCATGTTTTGCCAGCTCCTAGGCTGGACAGCAGAGGCAGCTACCCAGAAAGGATGGGGTTGCTCAGAAGAGGACTTCAGGATCACTCATCCAGTGCAATACCTCTTGTGCAGCTCTTCACTGCAGGATGACAGTGCCATTCAGACAGGCTTTGTGCCAAGCATTTCATACCAAGTACCAAATGCAAATAAGGGGCTACTTGACTTCCCACAGAGGATGTCTAAGTGTCTAAATGCTTGTCATCTTCTTCCTTTCAGGAACTTGTCCAGGATTTCTAAAGGAGTTTTATAAAAGAGGATAGATTGGAAGTTGAATTGTGCAAGCCACAAACCACCTCACTTCATATATAAGACCTGCCTCTTCTTACATATATAAACAGCCCCCAACTATCAGACACAGAGTAGATTTCAGCTAAAGTATTTTTGGCCAGGTAGGAATTTACCTAGTTCACATCAACGTAAATGGAAATAAGTGCCTGAATATACCAAGCCATTGGAAAATTTTGCCCTCTTTTACCTAGTTTTAGACTGTAAGTTCTTGATTATAGCTGGAAAAATACATAGTGAACAAGCTATTCGAACCTGGAGTCCTTGACCTGATATAGAGACATGAAGATCTTATACATATTTCTTCATCTGTGATCTATTTCTTTTCCTCTCCTCCCTCCCTCCTTGTAGCATTTTTAAATACACCTGCTTTCTTCATAGTCTGGGCTAGCTGGGAGAATTTTAAAACAATAAGAAAGAGAAATCTGATAGTGCCTTGAGTGAATGATTCTTTTCCTGAAATGGAAGTGGATTTCTAAGTGGGATTTGAGATCAATATTGTATTTATTTATTCACTTCTGTCTTTGGTTGGGTGTAATGTTATAGTCCTTGGCACTTAGACCATTTGTTAAGAAAGCTGTTGAGGATGTTACAGTAGGATTTATTATGCACTTCTGCAGATTTATTTCCTGTGAGATAATTTAGTGGATGTTTCATGTACTGCATGCTGGATAAAAATATAAAAGGACACCATGCCTGTAAAATTGCACAGAGTCTTTATTAGTAGAATAATTTACAGAGACATTGCAGCTGCAGTTGGCAATCTCACCCTGCATATCCTCACTGACTTCCCAACACCTTTTCAGAACTGTCTTTCCTCCACATTTCATGCATTGTCCACTCACCCCTTCCTCCTCTATGCACTATTCATCGGTTTCCTGGGGACAAGGGAAAGCACTGCTTATCTCACTGTCTGAGGCTGTGACTGATATGGACCAGTAACAAACAGTAAATGGAGTACAGTGCAGCAATTAAGGGTAAAGGGACAGATGGAGTCAGTTATAGCTCTTGCTCACCCCAGCATGAATTGGAAGATGCACAGAAACACCACAAGCCTATGGCAATGGAAAAAAAAGCGGATGAAGCAGCAACATTTCTTTTAGTTGGACTTACTCCTGCCCCTACTCCCTCTGGCCCCTCTCCCCTCCTCCTTTTTGAGGGCGTGTGGCAGCTGGAGCTGAGAGCAGCACAGCTGTGTCTGCCAACTGTCAGCTACAGGATGCTGGAAAAAGGTAAATGGGTTATACCCAGTCTGTGGAAAGTCACCTTGCTCTGCTCACAGGTGAACTTTAGGAGGTCTTGAAGGTCCACCATCTCCTTGTCACCTCAACACCAATCATGACCAATTATCAGCAGTGTTAAAAGCAGGGCCCCAGTAGGGTCAGCATCACAACTGAGAGAAAGGAGCAAGTCTGACACATGCTAGGAGTACATTCAGGCCAAAAAGAGGGGATGAGTCACTGTACAGGATGAGTGTGGTTCTCCAGAACCCAAGTGTAAATAACAATACAATCAGTTCTTTGGTTTTCCCCTGACTGACAAAGGAAGAGTAAGAGTATAGGAGAGAGGCTCCCCTTATGGCTTCTGGCAGTATGTTCTTGTTTTTTGCTACCTCTGAGTGACCACAAAGGACATAAAGCAGAGGGATCCCAACTGTGAGCAACTGCTCTGCACGGGAATTCTCCCAGGACCATGCTCTGAGTCTTTCCTGTGTCCCTGGGACACTCTTCCATTCATTTGGCAGCACAAAATGATTCAATGAATTGTTCTCCACTCTGTGTTTGCTACAAAGAT
This sequence comes from Hylia prasina, assembly GCA_013397195.1. Taxonomy (NCBI): domain Eukaryota; kingdom Metazoa; phylum Chordata; class Aves; order Passeriformes; family Sylviidae; genus Hylia; species Hylia prasina. The sequence continues at coordinate 1,148,558 of VYXD01003870.1, forward strand.
ATTGCTGGAGCTTTTTGAGCAAGCCCTAATTAGCTTCAAAATGCATCCCATTTCTTCTCTTACAGATTTCAGCACAGCACAGAGTCTTAAGCCAGATGTGAATGATCAAGCAGTGCCAACAGGACCAGTCTTCACCATGGCACAGCATGCAGGGAGGGCTTGTCAGCAGGGCCCAGGCTGGCAGACAGATCCTCTACCAATATCAAACTCCTTGGAGACCAGTGATTTTTATATTTTTGTGATGTCCTGATAGTAGACTTTCAAATAACTGTGGTGGATTGGACTACACTTTTAAAATTGAAACCCAGATCTGATCCTTTCAGATATAAACAAACCTGGGCTCTTCAGTGATGTCTAGTTTTTCTCACAGAGCATGGAGAATGTGCTTTAACTGAGGGAAGAGTGTAAATGGAGAAGGGGCATGTGCCTGATGCAACTTATGAGTCACCACCAAGGGAGTGCGGTGTGTCCAAGGAACACACTGGTGCTGGAAAAATCCCACCAGTGTGCAGAGATACCACACCCCTGCCAGCTCCTTCTTTATGAACAAATGGCAAGCCGCCCTCAGCAAGAGGGCCTGGACTCCTTTGAAAAGCCAACCAGCAGAGGTCCTGAGAACCCACAGCTGCAGAGAGCAGCCCATGTGAAGGGAAATTAGGCTGTTCAAGCAGTTAGAGAATGCAGCGGTGTCCGCAGGTAAAATCTGCAGTGACTGTGAAGGAAGAGCTGATGGTGATCCCTTAGGTCAGTCCTGTTCCTAGGCTATTTGCCTCCATGGGTACAACCTTCCTAAATCTGGCATAGTGGTAGAACATCAGGAAAAACACTCTGTCTTCTCAATTCAAATCTCTCTTCTCCTCGTAACCATCTAACCACTGCAGCATGCAAGCCCTGTTGCTAAAGGGTTACGTCATGTTTTTCCTGCACATCCAACTTCTCCTAAAATCTTACTGAGTTCCCAATGCTGCTTCATAACAATAAGCGTCATCTTGGCCAGTGCAGGCCTACTGCTGCTCCCCACAGGAGTTTGGCATGATCTGCCCCTGCACTGCTTTCCTCAAAGTGCAAATTGCTTTCCACTTTCACTCAGTAATTCTTCAGACTTTCTCCCCCTCTCCACAGTGTGATCCTTTTCTTTTTCCTGGCACATATAGGGCAAGATAGGCACACAATAGATAAAGCGAAAGCTAATTGCAAGGCATGTTAAACACAATAGATGTGCTGGGAATCTGTAGATCAATATCGATGGGCATCCTTATGTGCACTGCATGGCTAAGCACCTCTGACAACAGGCTGGACTGGGAATACATTGCAGAGACAATAATGGATTACTAGTTACAACCTCCAAACTAACTAAATAAAGGAGACAGACTTCTGGGTCTGTTCATTATTCTTATAATCCTAAATTAACAAAAACTCAGGGCTGTGGTGGGGATAAGACACTCTCCCAATCCCCCCTCCTACCTCCCAGTTACAGTTTTGGATTAGTGCACTGAGCTGCCTAGGGTGGTTTGGCCAGGACCCAGGCTCCAAATTCACTCATCCCTGACAACTGCTGAAGTCTGCACTGCAGCAGCTGGGAAATCTTGGAGGTAGGCTGGCAGCCTGCCTGGAGACCAGAGGCAGTTTCTATGTCTATATCCTACACCTACAAAAGTTGGGGGCCGTGCTGCCTTCTGTCCTTCACCACTGCCTTGTGCCCACAGCAAGGGAAGTAAGAAGGACTGAGGGAACAGACAACACAAAGACACAGGAAAGTCCCCATGGAGAGTGGTAAGATATCTGCACCCTTGTAGCTCCAGCCCTAAAGTACAGTCCAACAGTATATGGACATGGAAGGACACAGACTGAACAGCCCCTCAGAATTGTCTCAAGAGGAAATTGGGAAAACAAGAAGGAAAAAAGAATCTTACAGGAACAGTGCAGTGTGTGATAGTGTGTGTCTGTGCTGTAGCTGTGGATAAATACAAAGCAGCAGCTACTCCTAAAGACAATCCAGTTTTTACATTCAGATATTGTAGGAACAGCTACATCACTCAAAGGTATTGCCCTTTTAAACCCTACACTCTTCTACAAAGTTGGCAAAGTTTTTTATTATATTTGCTCTCTACACTCGGCAACAGAGTTTTCAGGGAAAATAGGGAGGAAATGGCAACTAGAAGGAGCAGATGAAAAGTGAATTTTTATCAAATTGCTTTCTTGAAGGATTCCTTATCTGGCCATAATGATACATGCCATCTCCCAGCACCTCAGAAGGAAACTCAGCCTGCTTGGGGCTGACAGACCCAGTGCAGACATTGCTCCCAGCCAGAGCTCCCAAGTCATTCAGCATGGCCACTGCCACTTTGATTTGCAGCTCTTCCCCATTTTGATTAAGACAGATCTTTTTGTGAGCTCAGATAGCCCATTCTTTGTCTTTACAGGGGTTTGAAATACGCTTTAATGAGAGAAGAAATGGTTCTCCTCAAGGGGCTTCTGCGACCTTTTAAAAAGTTCCAGCCTGACAAACATTGAAAAGGGACTACTAGCTGGTTTGGTGACTTCCTTTTAATTGTCTAGTTCTGTTACTCTTGGTGTGACCTACCTATTAATTGGTGTACCAGTAATGATGAAGGTTTCTGTCATACTGAGTCCAGACAAGCCAGACAGGAAAATAATGTCCATCTTTTTAGATCTATACACAGTGCCCTTTGCATTAAAGCAAACAGCAAGCACTTTGAGTGTGCTTGTAAGATAAATGTTGGGGAAAACAGACGGATGATACAGAAGCTGAATATAATGAGCCAGGCTGATCTCAGCCTTCACTGCTCTAGTTTATTGGCAAATGTAGGTGCTGCGCATCTCCAACACCTCGAGCACCTAGCATTTTCATAGATCATGTTAGGAGCTTAAATTAACTCAGAGCAGTAATGTAAATATATCTCTGTGATAGTAAGGGAACCATAACCATCCTGGAAAAGTTTCTTTGTATAATCTGACGGCACATGGACTAATTGGGAAGCAGAACTTATTAACAGTGAAGGGGCTTGTTCTTATTACACGGCTTACATATTTCTTCTTATAGGCACATTATTGACATATTCTTCAACCAAAACCTCACAAATTTAATCTACCTTCACAGCAAAACTGTTGTGAAACACAGATATCTTAATCTACACGAGGGCTAAAGCTGGGATGAAAGCAGGTTCCATTCTTTCCTGTAGACCCTGTTTTATCCTTCCTGTTCAGTGGTAGTGCCTGATAGGCCCCCACGGTATTGGGGCTTTATAAAATAGGTTTTTCCCCTGGGAGAAGGGACTAAGGTCTCCCCTTGCCTGCAGATGGACCACCGTACATCACAGTCTCCAACACATGGTGAAAGACAATAGACATCCCAGCAGACAGGAAGGTCAAACTCAAGACAAAATAGGTCCACAGGGAACCTGACATACAAGGCAGATTTAGTAATTTCTCTGCATGCATCTCATGGGAACCCACACTCTACAGGGTACAACAAAACATTTGAGGGAAGTTTGTTCCTTGTCTTCCCTACATTAGTGTGTATATGCATTTCCAGACAAGGTTTTGCTGTGAGTAGAAAGATTCCAATGATCTTTGGTAATAGCAGTTTCTTCCTTCATTAAATAATTTAATCAGGAAATCCAAGATGTCCAGCCAATGCACTTTTTCCCTTTCTCTGCAGAGGTTATAATGCACACAGGTAGGAATGCTAACTCTCCAGACTGTTTTCTCCTCTCCTGCCACATGGCACAGCTTTTACTTGTTATGCCAAGATATGACATCTCCATGGCATTCTCCAAGCAGTCCCTTCCTCCCACAGTAATTGGGCCTTCAACCAGGCCTTAGTCATGGCCATGGAAATCTGCATTGACCATCCCTCTGCAGGACCACAGTCACTCTTTCTGGCTTATTTCATGAGGGAACATATTCCCTGTTTCTCTCTCTTCACCTGCAAGTTGGCAGCACTTAAGACAACCAGAAAAGACAGATTTTATCTGGCTTTGAACTGCTGGCTCCCTTGACTATTTGCAGTCACATCACTCCTGGCTATAATGTCAAGGACAACAACCTATGGAAGTAGCAGACAGCCAATGCTTCTGAAAACAAGGTGACTCATTTCTTTAGACAGGAGTTTCACCTTCCAGTAACAACACCTGAGGGTCACACAAAGGAGCAGCAAGACCTCATCAGCACTTGGAAGAAGCCTAGATGGAAAAAAGGGCAGCCATACACTTATCCAGGAACAAGGAAAGTGAGGAAGAGAGGAAGGCAATTCAGAAATTTCCTTTGCTAATATAATGCTAAAACAAAAAATAATCTCCGCGAGCGTACAGTACCGGGGACTTCTATCTGACAAGCCAAATGAAATATGAGAAGCTTCAAGGCAGGATGGGAAGCTTTATCAGAGAGGAAATGAGCGCAGCGTATATCTGGCTGTCACCAGGAGAGGAAGAAGGTGCCAAGCCCATATCTGCTCCCAGCACAAGGAGCCGATCAGCTGCCCTGAATGACAATAACTCTCAACAGAGAAGGATTCAAAGTGCCTGGGAAGTGATAAAAAAGCAGCCAAGCATTTCATTATCCTAAGTGCATCCCCTCATTATATTTTCTTTTAAAAACATCTTTTGACCAATTTTAATGCAGATGAGAAGTTGCTGGATTGACAGCCCTGGAGACTAAAGACCTTCCTCATTATCTGTAGTGTAGACAAGAGCAATAAAGCATCCCTCAAGCTCTCTCTGCTCTGGCAATGTGTCTTCTGGCCAGCAGGATATGGAATGAAGGGAAGGGAGCTCTTAACACATGCTCAGTTCTTCATCCCTGTGTGGGGCTAGCTGCTAGCCAGCTCAGATTGTATCCTGTAAGAAATGCATGAAGGACATTATTTTAATTTCATAATACAATAATATAAATCCTGCATCAACCTGCAGTACGTGGTGGCCTCTATTTCACAAACAGTGCCAAGAGGATAAGCACTATATAAGCCGACATCTCAAAATGAGCTGGATTCTGATCATCAGACTGTGAGCATTTTAGAGGGAAAACCAAGCCCCTCTTCTGCCCAGGGGTAACATATTGCCAAGCAGATGGTGGGTGACTTCTTGACTCTGAACAGGGCAGGACCCACTAGGGAGAAGCTGACTGTATGCAAAGCTGAATTTCCCTTTGTGGGTACAGAGGTTTTTCCTTTGCCTTACCTTTCTCCAGCTCCTGATAAGTCTTGAACCTGTGTGGAAATGGGAGACCATTTGCCCATTTTCTTTTAGCAGGGGAATCCAGCAAGAGCTGGGAAATGGTGCTTGGTACCAAGACAACCTCACATTAGCCCTGGCCAGAGAGTTCACACCATACTACAAAGCAGCAGCTTCCAGCAAGTTAGGAACCATATTCCCTGCGCAACCATGCTTCTGTCTCTCATCAAGGGCTGAAAAATACCCTTCCTTCCTTCCTTCCTT
>VYXD01003870.1:1154064-1191898 GCA_013397195.1 Hylia prasina
CTCTTTCTCTCTTCCTTTCTACAATACCAAGACCTTCATACTCAGGTTGGAACAATCAGGGAGCTGACCTCAGTGAGTCTTTCCCTACACTATTTTTGAAGGACTTATTTGGGGAGAGGAGAGGACAGGAGAGCAGAGGGAGCTTAGACTGACTAAGTCACCATTTTCTGTGGCACTAATGGTTATTATTATATCTGTTGCCACAGACATTATTAATACTGTTATAATAGTAGTTACTATTATAGTTAATATAATAGTATTAGAGTAATACTATTATAGGGTGTAATATTATTATAGTAATAATTAATATTATAGTAGAAGTAGCTGCTGAGGTCTTAGCCAGCTTTGTTCTTCATAGCTGGCAGTGTCTGCACCTGTGTATTCAAAGGCAATCCCTAGCTCAAAAAGTAAGCTACTTTAAAATTAATAAAGAATGGTGGAAATGGGCTTAAAACACTGTCTACCCTCTCACCACATGGTGAATTGGAAAAAAACCTTTACTACGAGTGCAGGACAGAGACAGTGATATAAATCAGCCAAGAAGATGTTCTTCATGTCACTTCCCCTCTAAGTGCTGTACAAACACCTGGTCTTCTTGTGTAACTTATTTCAGCATGAGTTGGAAACCCTGGTCTTCATTTACAAGCTTTGATCTCAGTGGAACAGCACAATCCCTTCTTCCCTGGCATGAGTTTCATCTTGTCTGCTCTGAGCCTCCTATTAGAAGTCCCAGGAGATCTGATGCGTTTTTACTGCTTTCCTCCAAGAGTGTTGAGCAAAGGATCAGCTGGGAATTTTCCCTGGGAATAGTTTTTGAACAGAAAGTACGGTTTCCATGAAACTGATTGATTTTCCAGGTCATCATTATTTTTATTGTCATATTTGACAGGTTTATGAATGAAATACGTTTCCCCAGACCAGAAGATACTTCAGAGTTTATACTAAATATTTTGTCAGCTTTAATTCAGAGCTAAAGTACCTTCTATCCCAGTTACCTCTTAGATTTCTCTCCTTTGCTGGCCCATCCAGGTGGCAAATGTAGTGTATTTAATGCTGTTCAGCTGATAGCCCAGGTGCAGACAGAGAACTGAGCAGTTGCAGCTTTTTTCATGCTAAATGTACAAGGCAGGCTCCTCTGCAGTAGCACAATGTTAGAAGCAAGTGTTGCTGCAGAACGTAATTTTGGTGTGCTTATTCTCAAACTCCTCTTTTCCACCCCAAGAGCATGAACAACTACTTAGAAAAGTTGTAGGTTAGTTTATGATCTAATATTCTGGAGTGTGCATATTTGCTATGGGTCATCAAGTCTTACATAGATAATGAATTGCTGAGGAAGCTGTTTTAACAGCAGGATCATGACTAGGAGGTTCTGAGCCCAACAACAGAGCTTCCAGATATGGAAAGGAACAGGCTTGATTCCTTCTGCCTTTCCCCTGGCCTGGAGCACCGGAGGAAGCTCAAGAACCAGAGGCTGTCAGGTGCTGCCAGGGCAGCAGCCAGGGAGCACTGAGGTGCACAGCCCCCTCCTCCATCACACTTTGGACTTTACATCTTCAACAGACTGGAGGCAGGGAAGATTAATATTTTTATTTGACTAGCTAAATGGTGTTGGACCCTGTTTGGAACCTGTGAATGATATGAGAAAAGGAGCATAGCCAGGGTTTAAAAGACCATGGCAGGCACCAAGGAACCTGTAAGAACTCAGAAGTTTAGCACTGACACTGAGTCACTGTAATTTGTGCTTATCACAAGCCTTTTTCTTTATGTCATCAAAGTTATCTATGATTCCTTCCATATGCAGAAAATTTGTAATTATTCTCTTTGGGAGAAAACACAGATGGGATCTCAACATTTTTTTCATCGTGTTGGTACTCCTTTGTCTCAGTAAACCAGGTTTCTCTTCTTTTTAATCTGCTTTAAATCTAGCTTTCAAGCAGTATATATTAGAGCAAGTTGTTTACGTAGCATCCAGAAGTTACATAATTGCTTTTATGTTCAGCACAAACCATTCAAAAAGTGACATTCTGAAGGAAAAGTTTCTCTGACTATTTCTTCTTACACCTTTAAGAACTTGTAAAAGGAGCTGCTTTCAAGGTGGGCAATGTTTCCACAAAAACGTATTTAAGGGTTTTTAGGATGATACCTGAATTTATTTTTTCCTACTCCCTAGCCACAAGTTATTACCAAATTTTCAAACTTCTGCCCAATGTGTTTTGTGCCTTTACAGGGGGCACTTTTGATGGGAGACAGAGAGTATTTCAGTTTTGATTATCCCGTACTTTTATACAAACCTGGCCTCCCAGTTACCCTTTTTCACAGACAAATGTCTCCTCATTAGTTTTTCAGCCCACATGTATATTGTACACCGTGCTATATATAGCTGCATTTGATAAGATTGAAAGAAAGATGCTATTTTCTGATGTGGAGGTGCTTATCTCCCTTGCTAGTTGTCATGGCATTTTTAAAAGTTCTAGCAAAACATTTGGCTTTCCTATAAGACCTCAGAGGGCTGGGATAAGATAAAACAGGCAACATTTCATTAACCTGCTGAAATATTACTGAACTGTATAGGTGCGCTAGCACGTTACCAAACATTAATTCCTTACATAAAGGGAAAATCAAGTAAAAGGTCTTCATGGGATCACTGTTATTAACCTAAGATGAATATGTAACCTCCAGTCATTCTGACTGGGCTCCTGAGTCCCACCTGGTGCCTGTGAGTCTGAGGGTTGTACCCTGAGAGGCAGAATAAGCCTTGCATTGTTCAAACAGATAAAGTTTAGCTAGGGAATGGTAATTTAACTGTCATCCCAGAGTGAGCCTCCCAGGAAGGTCTGAAAATTGTAGTCTTAGTTAGCATCTCATTATCCAGCATCTTGCTTTTTCCATTTTTCTTTGCCATGGCCTCAATACAAGCCCTGACAGGAGGCACTTTGGGAGGGCTATTTAAAGCTTCCTGGGGATTTATGTCCAGGCACTGAGTCAGATCCTCAACTGGTTTGCTATGGTTGGCTCAGCACTGGCTGGAGCACTCGCTCACACACTGAAGACACTTGTCCTGTGAATGCTGTAGCAAATCCAGATGTGATTTCTGCCTGTCCTTTGAAATTCTGTGGCATCATTGCATCTTTTTTGTCTCTTCTAGGCACCCCTGCCCTTTCTGAGTCACGTCCTTCAGAAGCTCCCTTTATTCTCATTTACTGCCTCCATTAGCTTGTAGTCATAATTTTCTTTTCTAAACATCTTCTATAAATAGAGTGTGCTAAGGCAGTGTCCAAGCTGCTTTCTTTGCTATCTACCCAATTATAAGGGGTCAGTCTGTTGGGATTTATGGCATTTTGTGTGTTTGTAGTGGCAGATGCCAAGTGAGCCCTTTCATTTACTGCAATGAAAACATCATTGTTTTAAATTTCTCCTCTGAAATGGGTGCATATTTTCAACTCATTGCTTCTTTCAAGACATCCTGTGCTTGATAGCTCTGTTTGTAGCCTTTCTCAGTCCAAGGTCTGCTTTTACAGGCTGGTTTTTTGGTTTTTGGGGGGTTTTTTGTGTGGATTATGTATTAATAGGACACAGAAACAAATCTTCTGGGTCAGTTACCAAAGTGTATCCCTGAGATGTATTTCTTTTTTCCTCTCTCCCAATTAAATGGAAACATTTCTGGTTCATTTATCGTCTGTTGTAAATCAACATCATTGAAGTTAGCAGGGCTGTACTGATTTATGTTCACTGGGAATTTGGCACATGCACCAAGCCTAGTAGCTTCTCCATCAAATGCTCTTTTGTTGTAACTCACTGTAGCTGTGCCTTTCTTAATGGTAGAATATTTGGACCTACTATTGCTCTAACAACAGAACAACATCATCTTTTTTCTCTGCTTTCTTCCTAGGGTCAGTGTTTAGTTCAGTATAAAATACCACTGTCAAATAATCTCATACTTCAGTATGACAGCTTTTTATGTCAATTTAGGAATTGTATAACCCATCTCACATGTAGCAAAGTGTTGAAAATAACGTGTCCAAGGCCAGAGTCTCCTAGATTCATCCTCCTTGCCATGTCCCTCTGGAGCAAATACCAGGGGGTTGGGCTGCCACAAGGAAACATCCTTCTCCCTGTGTATATGAAGTTTGTGCTGTGACTGATCTGTCTGATCTCAGCACTGACTGCACTGGTGAATGACAAAGATTTAGGACTACAGTCAGTAGTTCATTCTGCCTTCAAAACATGAGATGTCCTTCTAGCTCCTTGCTCCAGGGACACTTTGGCCAAGTCCCATCTTTGTACTGGGGTGTATGCATGGTTCTCTTCAGGAAGAGCATATGGTCTGATAAAGTGAAAATTTGAATTCAAGACCAACAGCAGGAAAGTCTTGGATGGGAAAGGGGCAGTCTTTAATAGAATTCTCTTCTTGGTAGTAGAGTTGGCCTGTGTTTGCCCATCACATATATACAAAATCCTGCACTTCTGACTCACACCTGTAATACTATTGCTTTATGACAGTGTAATTCCAATCCTATTCCTTTTTCACCTGCTTTTCTGGCATTACTTGCAGAAAATGCTACAGTTCTCTTTCTTATTCCCACTTCATCCTAATCTTTCTGTATTATCTCTTTCCACATGTACTGTCATTTTTCCTTGTGAGAAATAGCAAGTAAAATAGTTCTCTACTTCTTCTTTGCTATTTAGTAGACATTCAGCTAGGCTGTTTCCTTGGGGTATTTCTTTCTTAGGGGACAGAAAGCAGTCATTTATTGACTTACTCATCCAAGCTGTTCAAAGGTTTCTCTTCTTCACCCACTCCTCTCTCCAGCCTGAGTTATAGCTGAGTTTATAGCAAGCAATGTCTCTGAATCTCCAAGGATTTCTGTTAAGTTTTTCATAAGAAAATAAGAATCACCTTCTACCTCTTGCCTGATGGACTTTATTGTCATCTGACTGAATGAAAAGACACTGAGAGATAACTTCTGCTATGAATTTCCTAGGGCTGGCCCCTTTATTTTTCAGACCACCCTAAGCCACATGCATCTTCCTAGACCATATTCCAGCCCTGAGATATGTAACTAATACACCATAGACCAAAAATATATTCCCTGAGCTAAAAAGTTTCCAAAATCAGTGCAAGATAAGTAAGAGAAATAATAGAGAAGACTACCAGAGACAAAATTGCTACAGACAGCAGCAAGTCCTGGAAAACCTCTCTGAATTTGAAATCTTTTCTAGGTTTCAGAGCCAAGGGAAGCATGCAGAAACACTATGACAGGGAGACAAAAGAAAATAAAGCATAGCTGTGGAGGATTATCAGTTCTCACACATGTGAGGAGCAGAGGGCAAAATCCTGAAGGTGTTTAGTGGACTAGTTAAAAGACAGGCAGTGAGAGCTGAAGCTTTGTGCCAGCTGGATTTATGGGAATTTTTATGCAGCACTTCTGCACGTGGTAGCTTCCACTAGCAGGAGGCTGATGGTCACTTTTCCCCATCACTTCTGCCAGTTGTATGCCTTTTTCTTCAATCTAGAAAGCAGGTGAAAATGTCACTTCAGATTAAAGGTCTGGAATGACATTTTTCTACCTGCTGTATGTTCTTAGCTATCGTGTTTACTTTGTTTGAACTGCTAAGACTTCACAGTGGGAAACCACAGAGGGCTGATGTTGCCTGAGTTGTGGTACAGGAGCACTCTCTAACAGACAAGACCTGTTGCCAGAGCAAGCTAGTTAGCTCTGCTTAGCGATTTGTTTGGGCATCTGTTGCTAATTTTGCAAGGTCACAGTAATCCTTCATTCCTGGTCCATGTGCAAACTAATGATCTGTGTTGCAGGGGGTTTTTTAATTAGCTTCCAGAGGGGCTTTTCACTGAGATGCAGATTATGAACTAACCTACTGACAGAGAATTGAGGAGGTGCATGCTCACCTCCAGTGGCAGGCTGCGCTGAGAACTGTGCTCCTGAGTCTCAGAAATCAGGAAAGATTTTCAGTTTATTTTTCCCTTGCACAGATTTTGCAAACAAGGTAAATCTTACCAACAATTACTCTACCCCACTGTCATCAAAAGTGTCAGAAGCTGAGCAGGTACTGGGTGGAAGAATTACTTTGGTTTTTTTCTTGTGTAGTATCCTATGTGGGCACTGCTGGCTGTCCATCGGGACAGGGTACAAGGCAACATGGACTGACTAATACTGCTCTAAGCCTCCTCAAAATCACCTCTTTTCTCTTAGGGAATGAAGCTGTTGAGAATTTGGAGAGAATTAAAAATGACATCCAGCCACGTGACTTAGGAAGGATATGCTGGTTTTGTGTGTTTAGGCACGCTGTGACTGAGGAACAAGTGCAGACAGCAGGCAGGAGGTGGCTGGGCAGTCTGCCTGCTGCCAAATTACAGGCACACCTACCTGGAAGGATCTCCCCAAGCAAAGCAAAACACCTGAAGCAAATCAGTTCAGAAACTTATCAGAACTATGACAGGTCAGCCTGGACCTCTTGCATTCAGTGATAACCCAGGGCAGGCATGGAAGGGGTGGGGTAGCTCCTCTGAAGGCTGCTCAAGCTCTTCACAGCAGCTGGGATTTTTTTGGGATGAAAGAGGTGGCTCTGGGGACACAGACAGGATGTTCTGACCCTGCTGGTGCCCACAGCAACTTAGGCTGACAAATCAGAGACCAGTTTCCCACCAAGCCCCCTCCTAGTCACCAGATACCTGACACCTCTGGCTGGTACCTGATCCTCATACCCCTCCAGGACATGCATTTCCCTGTGACACTGCAAGGCTGAGTGGAACAGGTGCAGGCCAGGATGAGCTAGCAGAGCCCCAAAAGCAATTCAGCTATGGAATAGATGCCATTCAACTTGCAAGTAGAGAGATGATTTCCTGACCTGACAGAGGAAGGACCCAGGAGCTGTTGTCCTGCTCCAAGCACCATGCTGAGGGCAGCAGAAATACACAGAAAGAATTTTGTCTCTGCAAAATCACACTCTTACCTGAGGACTTTACTTCTCCATCTTAGTTGATGGGGATTCCAGGATGGGCTGTGTGGGTGGGCTTCAGATTTCTTTAACCACCAGTGTGAGGTATGAGGTCTGTGATTATCTATGTACAGCCAAGCTGGTAGGGAGGTAGTGGCATTTCCAAAGAGGAGCTTATCCAGACTGGGGCAAATGGGATGAGATGTCCTCTGAAGGCACCCGTTTCTCTTCATTGATTGTTGAGGGACCCTCAGCATAGACTGAGTCTCTCATTGAAGCTACAAAAGATGAAACCCCAGCTGAGAAGCAGAAGTTCCCACAAAGAAGGTGGGAAATATTTGTTCCTCAGTGTATTTTTAATTTCGTAAATTGCATACTTTCTTTGACAGAAGGGGATGTCAATCAAAACTTTGCATAAAAAGCAGAGATTCTTGCTAAACATTAGCCCTGTCATCACTGTTTGGCCTCCCACTAGCACCCCAGTGGACAGGACACTGGCTGCTCCATGGCTCTGCTTCCCTGCAACATCCCACTTGTCATCAGACGTACTTATTGCTCCAAAATTTTAATTAAGAGAAACTGAAACAGAAGGCAGACCTGAGTAAGGCAAAGAGGATGAGAGAAAAGTGAGGAAGGGGGAAAAGGAAAAATAGGAAAAGAAGATACTTTATGTGGTCGAGGGGAGGATGCAGCACAACACTACTTGGGGGATGTTTCATATTCTGGAGAGAATATCAGCTCCTGCATTTTGGAGAAAAGACTTCTCACTGATGAAACAAGGCCAGGAGAAATGAAGGCCTTCAGAAAGATAAGGGGTGTTTTTCAAATGTGTCCCAGAACCTGAATAGCCCTGGGCTGCTGGATAAACCTGAAATGAGCAATCCCAAGCCTCTATTTCTTCAATACTTCTTCATTAGCAAGAGACTATATTTAGGTTTCCCCTAACAGGTGGGAGAACCAAAAATTGGCAATAAAGTATAAGTGAAATCAGAAATGACAAAAGTTTTCTTGCTGCACAAGGTGAACTTGAACTCAGTCTTTGGGGATATTCTAGAAAATGTTTGTGGTTTTTAAACTGTGTGGTCTTGTTGAAGAAGGTGCTGCTGTGGCTGATGCTATAGTTTTAAATTATGTTCACAAAACAGCACAAGCCTCTGTTGCTTTTCTTGGCAAAAAAATCATAATAGTAGTAGTTCTTACAGTCTCCTCAGAGCATCTGGGACAGAGCAGGACCTAAACACATGCAAGCTGCCGCCTGCTGTAACTTTTGCTCTTTTTTCATCAGGAAAGGAAATGCTAATTTAGAAAGGACAAAAGTCTCCTAGGCTTACACAGAACTAGGTTTTACCCATGAATCTTTGAACTTCCATATGTCATAGAAAAGATTCAGTCCTGTCAGGTGAATACTATTTACATTCCTAGGGAAAATAAATCTTTCCTTTAATCCTTTGCCAGATTAAAAGTCTGTTTGTTTGGTTGGAATTTTGTTTTGTTTTGTTTTAATTTATGAGTTAAGATAGAATTTAAATAGTAGATATCAAAATTATATTGGTCTACCAAAACTATTTGGAAGATATGACTACATTGTCTGAGACTCTGAGAAAACCTGATGTTCCTTACTAATAGAGTGATGCCCAGGAATTGCCTTAACACAGGTTTCAAACAGAAGAAAGAATGGTTTTCTGAAAGTGTGCGGTACAACTCTGGAACTTGTTGCCATGTCTCCAACACTTGAGAGATTGAAGGTGTAAAAGGGCTGGAAAAAGGAGAGTCAAATGCACAGAGGGCTGATACCCCAAACAGCAATTAAACTCAATGTTCTGCATGTTCTGCATCTGCAGCACAGCAGAGGAAGAGGAGATGGTCTGTCCTCAAGGGTAAAGAACTTATGCTTGTCCTCTTTTTGTCTTCCTCTTTTTTCTTAATATTCACATTATTGACTTCTGCCAGAGACAAGATGTGTGTTTCAATGGTCCTTTGGTCTGTGTTTGGACAGATATTCCTGTGGTTTTTTAATTTTGCCTATGCCAGCAGAGCAATACTCCTGTGAGCTCAGCTAATGTTACTCAAAGAGGTGGTAGGGTTACCCAAAATAGTTATAGAAGCAGATGAAACATGGGCAAACCCTCAAAGATGACACTATATTCACAGGGAAAAGCCTTTTTCCTTGATGCTATATTGACAAGAGTAATGAGTTAGTTCTTGATGCAGTTTCAGGCAACAAGCATCATTGTGAGACTTATGAGAGTAGCTGCAAATCAGAAATGTAAACAAATCAAATCCAAGATAATGGCACCACTGATTTTTTAACTCCTGGAAGCAAAGAAGGAAGATTTTGTGAATGAGAGGTACATGTGGTTCTTCACACTTAGAAAACACACATTAAATTTTCAAAGAACTGAGAAAAAATTAATCAAGGTGTTTGGCTCTATCATCAATTGATGGAAGGCAAACTTCATTACAAAGTGGAAATATGAAGTATTTTGGTATATTTTCTGAATGTTTTTAGGGGTTGCTCTTCAAAACCAACATGGATCCTATAGGATATTCAGGAATTGTTTTTTCCCACTCTTTAAGTTGAAGAAGATAGGTTGAATTTTAGCTGTAGACGAGTGAAAAGGGAACTTAGGTTTATGTATATATCAGTTTTGTGGATAATTTAACCCACTCAAGGTCAAGCTCATCAACAGACACTTGGGAGTGCTTGCCTTTCCAGGCACTGGAGTTTAGTCACTGACACAAATGCCATGGGGAGCTCTGGATTTACTGCTTGAGCCCGGGTGACCCACCATGGCTTTCACCTTACAGACTAATGGGGCAGGGACAAGATGATTATTTGTTTTTCAGGCTCTGTGGTTTGCCTGAGACAGGGAATTCCTAAGCAGATATTTCCACATGGGAATATTTCCAATGTCATTAAAATTAATGCTCCTGGATATGCCATGAAAAACATGAGGTTTACAGAATGAACATTTCATGTCCCTGAGCTTAAATGATGTAGGCTGTGGGTCATAGGCTAGGTCATCGGCTTTCTGCTGAAGCCCTGCCTCGGGGTGAGTTTCACCCATTGCTACACAGGTATCATTAATCTGTTGAAAATCTGCCAGAAATGTTTCTCGGTGGTTGCTGAGTCTTGGTTGTGAGGGTAAAAGGAGAAGATATCCTTTCTGACCTCTTCCCTTTCTTGTTTCTATTATTTTGTGAAGAAAATTTTTTATTTTGCTCTGGTAATTCAAGGAAAAAGATATCTCTCTCAACTTTTTTGTAATGTCCTGAGCAATTAGGATCATTTATTTTCTCTCTTCTTCTGAGAATTAAAGTAGCTTGATAAGAAAACCACAGGCCAGTGGTACCAAATGTGTAGCTTTTAATAGTAGATCTTGCAAGTAAAATATTCTGGTTTTATTGAATTTAGAAACAACTACCTTTAAAATAAAAGAATGCTTTAAAACCTTGGCAGTTTCAAAGACAATGGCAAAAAATCAATAAGAAGGCATAGCTAGTATGTTGTTTCACAACACAACAGACAATATAAAAGCAAATATTGATTTTCTCTCGTTGGATTTTGATGGCTACTAGGACCTATCAAGGAACTATCAAAAGTTTGAAAGTCAAGCATAATACAAGTAGTAATTAGCTACTGAGTTAGAGAACACATAGCATCTACAAAACTATAAGAGAAATAAAAAATAAAAGGAAGCCAAACAAGGGAGAAGATGCATAGTCTGCTGTCCTCACTTTGGCCTGAAACATGTTTGACAGTCTCATGGAATCCCACATGAGCAATGCCTTCCTGAAAACCAGCACAGTCACAGAGCAGAGGCACTGACCTGGCATTAGACACACCTTCTACCTTGTTAGGGAAGGCATCTTTTGTGGCAGTGCAAAACCAAAGTCCTGACTGCTTCTTTCACACCCACCATACCTTAAAACAACCTGGCTCCCATGTCTGAGCACATGTGGAAAAATCTCAACAGGTAAATACATTAAAAAAGTAACACTTGCTTCTGAACATGTTTCCCATCCCTTTGTGATTATTTCAGACACCAGGGTCTGGTCCCAAGCAGACTCTTGACTCCCCAAGGGCAAAAGGCGCCAGACTTGGCTTCTCGTTAGGAACATCTCTGCAGTCTCTTATTTTGGGTGGAAGGTTCACTGCGTAAGACAGCGAGAGGTGGCAGATGGCTGCATAGAAACTGTGAGACCTGTCTCAGACAGGGTTTCCCAGCCAAATTTCAGGATACTTCATCACATTGTCTGCAGTCTCAGCTAAATTTCAGAGGCTGCTTCTCTGGCTTCCCTTAACAGCCATGCAGCTCCTCTCAGTAATGAGGAGGAACCAAAAACAGCTTTCAAAACAGACCTGAGCAAAATTAATTAATTACAAACTTCCAGCTTCAAGGTTAACACTATTGGCATGTTCTCTGAGTAAAGATTTATACTTAACTACAAGTCATGAGTGTTGGCTAAATCATAATCAGAAAGAAAAAAGGCCCTATAAAAACCCTGCACTAGAGTGTTCTTTGTATTTGTCTTTGCATTTGTGTCAGGTTTTTTACATTCCAAGCACAGCTTAGCTAGCAAATTTTCTCAAAAGGTGAGGAAATCAGGCATTAGTATGAGTCCATCTGGAGTCATGACGAGGCTCTGAGGAAGACAGCTGATCACAAAATGGGCATGGACATGCTGGATGTGAACTAGTAGTTAGAAATCAGTGTAGCCTCATTCAATCCAGTGATATTTCACCAGTGAAGATTCAGACAAACATTTTGCCAGGTACTACTTACAAGAACAAAGTTGGATCCATCCTAGGATCCATCCATCCAAACCTGCCCTGTTTCCTGTGCATTTCCATGAGGTCTGAAGTTTGCCCCACAGACTAAGCCATGACCTCTTACCAAGTGGAGAATCACACCAAGCTGGTCTTGGTGGAGGCATTTCTGCCTGGACTTCTAAAAGCAGAAGGGATATTTATGAGTGGTTTGGTTTTGATTTGTTTTGGGATTTGATTGTCATAACAGTTAAATGAAGGGAATGAATTGTCTTTTTGCTGCAAAATAAAAAATTTGAACAGAACTATGAACATATACACACACAAAGAGGGACTTGGATGAAATGCTGCCTTCCTTTGTGCAAAGGGCAAGGGACAGCTTAAGAGCCATTCCACAGGCAAGGCTGGCTCTGGAATGTGCAATCCTATCTCACTCACACTGCAACACTTCCCCTTGCCTTCCTGCTGCCTTAGCAAAGGGAAAGCAGCCTAGGAGGCTGTGTCATAGCAGGCAGGCAGCTTTGGGTACAGCTCTTCAAGGGCAGGAGTTGACATCCAGCACTACACTTTCTCTGAGAGATCCATGGTAGATGATTTTCTACCACAACAACTTTCTTGTGCTAACTCACATCTTCACAATGATGTGACTTACTTTCAACTCATGTTCTGTGTCAAAAGATCAGCAGATCACTGAAAGCATATTTTCATGGCATATCCAGCCATGGGATCCTCCCTTCTCTACAGCATGTACCTCCTAGAGGAGCTCGCTGTTGCCCTTCTAGGACAGGCTGACACAATTCACTTATCCCTGCTCTTGTCAAGCCCAGCCACCACCTACACCCATCATCTGCCACACAGACTCAGACACAGTTTACAACTGTTTAGCTGTTCTAAAGTCCCCTCCCTGCCCTTGTTATTACCATTGCACTATCAACCATTCCCTGCTCTACATCATGCTCCTCTATGTGTCTATAAAGAGCTACCACCACTTCCACCCTCTGACTCTTCCTTTCTTCCCTCCCTTCTTTCAATCAACCTAGGAGGAAGCCAACATGCCTCTGAAGGATGAGCAGTTGGTCCTCAGACAAAGCTCACTGTTTTATTTCATGTCATTTAAGGTAACAAAATCATACAAGCCCCACATGGAACAGGGCTGGGACAAAAAGAGACAGTGACAGCTATAGGGATGTTACCACATTAAGTCAAAGTAATGCCAAAGTTCAGCACCTTCAAGCAATGAGGCTCAGAGATAATGGGTCATCTCTCATGCCTGCTGGCCCCACAGGACCCTGCATACTGACAAACTCCTTTGGCTCATGAACTTGCCACAATATGACATGATAATTAGGAAGGGGGCAGACACATGTCACACTGAATTAACCAAGTGACAGTTATTTGCCCAACACGGCAGAATACTTTTAGGGAAAACTTTCCTTATTCTTGGCAGTGATAGCTCAAGCACAGCAAGACACACAGATTGCTTTGGTCTTTGGTCACACTGCTGCTTCAGAGAAGTGGGGTGCAGAAACCTGAAATGGTTTTTCAACTATTTTAGTGGTCCTTCTGAAAGCATCAAAAACCCTATATTCATACCCTGATAACCAGAGGTCCTCTGGACTGCCCTTTAGCTGCTGGCAAAACCCTTCTGTGGAGCAGGGGTCAAACTGCATTTCCCATCATAGATGCTTCCATGATGCCTTTTCACTGCAGAAGGTTTCATTGAACCTTCCTTTTGGCCTTACCCAGAACTCTGGCTTGAACTTTTTGACTACCTACTTACTCCCATCCACAGCTCAGATGAAGTGTCACCCTTTGATCCCCGGTCTAAAACCCAGCAGTCATTTGCCACATTAGGTCTGGAGCCAATCATAACCAACAGTGGAAAACTGGGAAGAGTCAAAACACGGTGTTTCTGGTGCACAAGGCCCAGAACAATTCTTAGCCAGGAGGAGTGTCCAGGAAATTACTTTTTTTCTGCGTATGGTCCTTGTGCAGGTTCTCTACACACCCATTAGGGGCTGGCATCAGCACAGTGGGATAGAGAGACTTTGATATGGTTCTGGCAAAGAATTTTAAGTTTGCAGTTGCTGTCTACCCAGAGAAAAAACCCTTCTGTTTCCTCCTGCTCAATAGGCTATTTCTTTCCCTGTTTTCCCCTGAAAGCACTGCACCAAAGTTACGTGAAAATTCAACAGCAAAGCATGCTTCATGAGAGGTACATTTTTGTGAACAAGTTTACATGGAGATAAACCAAGAAGAACTGTTGAAAAAATATTCTTCACCAGCTTCCTCTGTGCCTGGAGGCCAGCTCCCACCTCGAGCACCTGAACAGACCTGGCTGTCTGTCTTCCATGGCCCCATCAGAGCAACAATCCTTGACAAAGGGAAAAAAGCTCCGTCCAAAATATTTTGAACTGCCCAAGTATATGTTTATGACTGAGCCATCTCTCTGTATCCCCAGAGATTAGTAGGAACTCTTTGGTATGTTGTCTCTCACCACTGAACTTGAGACTTTGCCCCTTTTGATGATGGTTTTTGGATTTGCAGTGACCCTCATGTGTTAATAACAACTCCCAGCCCCTGGGGTCATTGAGTCTGAAATGACAGCATGGGGGTGAGTGCACTGGGAAAGGCACAGCCTAGAGCCATGCATTTAACGATGCAGCACTGCTGCTCACCATCCGTAAATGTGACAGCAGGTAGGAGCTGACACCTGTCAGCGAGGCTGGTCCTCCCCAGCTGCCAACAGCATAAATCCCCTGCACCCTCCTTTGTCTCCATAGAAACCTCCCTGCTGTCTGCAAAAGGCCAGCAAAGAGCTTTATCTCTCTGTAGCTACCCCTTAGCATAAAAGATACAGAAAAAGAGTGAGGAGATCAGCAGAACCTTCATGCAACAGCAGCAGCATCTCATGACAGTGCTGGTGAGGCAAAAGCAACTTCAGCCTTAGATATTTAAGCTGGGATGCTTTTCTACATCTCTTGGCTGCAAGTTTCAAATCCACTTAAGGGACTTGAAGACTCAGGTCCCATTAATTTTCAATGGAAAGGGACCACCTAAGTCCTCTAGGCAGCTGAGGAGTTATAGCAATTGAAAAGCCAAGGCATGGGCTACAGGTCTTCTGAGGATAACATCCATCTTGAGATTTGTGGCATCTTGGGTGAAGCTGGAAATTGTAAGATACAGAGCCAAGCGTCCTTCTAGACAGGAATGAAAAGGCTAAAAAAGTACAAAGAATGATGGGAAAAAAAGGCTTTTTTAAACTCTTTTCTGAACTTACGTAAGCTCTGTCAAGCTTAGGGTGGGAGGACAGGTCGTTCTGCTTTTTAATCCAAGACAGTTCTCAAACATATAGCAAAACTAATTACAATTTTTGCGAAGGCAAAGCTTTTCATCAGTAAATGGCTTTTTTTACTTAAGCACCCTGAAAAGCAAATATGATATTAGAGTGTCTATTTCTTATGAAATGTTGGATGACATTCTTAGTGCACTGTCAGAATTGTTACTGAAATTATCATCAAAGATTTTTATTTCTTGGTTCTTTCATAATTCTTGCTAGACTATTTTTTAACATTTGCTAAATGCAACACAAAGAATCTCTACAATATGTTTTAAAAAACTGCAGTGCACTCTAAGCCTAAAAACAAATCCAAAACTCTTTAAAATGGAAACAATTTGCATACATAACATATATTTCTCAATTATTAATTTCTGTCACCAGCGTTCCCCAAGAAAAGTTTTCTGTGTGCTTGGGACCAGTTTTTCATAATAGTGTGAAAAAAATTGTAGTGTCATTATAGCAAAACCTGAGAGCCATTTGTTCAGTTCACTCATCCTTATATTCCTGCCACTGAGACATCTGGGCTGTGGGAGAGACTGAACTGAACAGAAAGGTCTGGGCTCAGCTTTTCTCTGTGCTCTGTCCCCAACATCATCTGCCTAAAGACTTACAACTTCTAAAAGACTCATAACCTGTGCCAGGGAGAGAAACACGAAAGGCGAGCTAACGAAGGAAGGAAGAAATATCCGTACCCAAAATGTGATGAGAGAGTTAGGGCAAAGAATATTTCACAGGGATATTAATATTTCCACTTACACTGTTCTGTGTGTGGCAGACAGATAACAGGGGGAGAAATACTTTACAAGAGACAGAAGGTAAGACAGATTGGCCAGAATGGAAATAGTTTTAAAAATTTACTACTCCAGGGTTTCAGTGGGTAGCAAGGATTTACCATCCCTGTCAACCTCAGCTTCCTTCTGAGACCTGAGCATACAACATAGCTCATCTCTAGGCAAACTGCTCCAGACAAAGAGGGAGGGTCTTTATATAGTTATTGTTCTCAGAGGTAATTAAAACTTTCATCAGATCTCACTGAGGAGCAAAGAGGTATTGAAAGCAAATGGAGGAAAAATAATATTAAAAGAACCTCTTGCCTCATCTTCAATTAGCCATGCTGTCTCCAGCACGTTAACTGCATGGTTCATTACTGATGAATAACTACCATTAAGGTAATGGACTCAAACTGGAGACACTGGGATCATTCATTTGGGGACCATTTCATACCAAACCATTTGGCAGAACCTTTCCCAATAGATAATAAGGGGGCAAGAGGGAAGTGGACTCTCCCCAGACTGGGTATCAGCTACACACAACCTGAGTACACTCATCCATTCTCATAAACCTTTTCCTCATGAAAAACACTGTAAAGACCTTCTAAGTGACTTTGTTTTGTTTAAGAAAGTACAATAGCAAGAACAGATCCTTCAAATTAAAAGGAACATAAAAATGTTCACAGCCTTCTCCCCCATTCCACCTAAAATCCTGGGAAGGGGAAGGCTCAACAGGATGTAAGGTGCTAGCATCAGTCCACTTTCACACCACATAAATTTGCTCCACTTTTAAGCCTCTGAAACTGGGGGGCTGAATTCTGGTTTCAGTATCAGAAGAGCAAATCTGTCAAAGAAAAATTGAGCTTTGCTCCTCATTAACCCCACATATGTCTAGATATATTCCATAAATTCCATGATCTGTAGCTCAAGCCTGAGCCTCCCCCCCACTGTCCCAGGTCCCAGACATTGTGATCTCTGCCATCCACCAGAAGTGACTCAGGGCTGAGTTCTCCACACTCACAGCAAGGAGGTAGGCAGGGCCCTGCAGAATTGTTCCTGGAGACAGGAGTTTTATTGAAAACATCATCCAAGATGCAGAAGGTTTAAAACATTTAAAACATTGTGAAAGAGACTAAGTCTTCCAGCGATAAATCCTGGGAGTCCTTGCAGAATCACGCACATCCTTGGCACGCAAAAGAAAGGGGAGTTGGATCCACTAGTTTCTTGACCTGCTATTCCATCTCCCCAGCATAAAGAGGGATGAAGTCCTATGAAACAAGTAAGAGGATACAAAAGAGACATCCATAGCATTATATACAGTTTCTTTATCAGAATGTTCTTCTCTATGAGAAGCACATTATTCCCCTTATATATTCCCTTTATGTATTCCCTTTATATAAGGGAATTTGGAATAGATCCACAGCTATCACTGTGGATCACTTAAAGTCTCCTGACTCCATTAGAGCCCTGCAGATGCTGAGAAAGATGGGAATCAAATTACTATTTCGTTTATCTAGTTTTTACTCAACAGGGTGATGAGGACTGTTTGACTAGTTCTGTGCCTCTTTGCCTGCTGCAACACAAATCTGTCTTCCTTCAGGAAACCCCAAGCCCAGGTCTGTTCTGCTGAGAGGAGATAAAAAGTCATCTGTTAGAGTGCCAGGTAAGTGCTATCCTTTCACACTGTAAAGTAGACAAGGAGCTGGTAACAAGCACTGTAGGGTGTCCAAGGGACAATGAAGAGGGCATTAGCACACAGGAACATAGCAGTGATTGCTGCCTGAGAACTGCATGATACTCATCTTTATGGCTCCCTGAAGCCCTGGAGTGGAGTGACAGAGAAGCAGCAGGGTCAGAAGTATCCCTCAAAGCTCAGCCCTCAGCCTCATGAGCTCAGGAAAATGGGAACAACAGGACGGAAGCACAGAGGTGGCCTGTCTGTCTCCAGCCAGCATCAGGCAGTGCTGTGCATGCACTGCTGTGGTACACCTTTTTGGTGCCTTTCCTGGCCATATTATTTAGCTCTCTCTATACACAGCTGTCTGTAGAACTTTTACAGTTCCAGAAACAATAAGATTTCTTAAATATGTTTGCCCTGCCACTGTCTGGCACTTTTTATTCTGCAAGGAGCTAAGCCTTGACACCTTTACTGAATTTTAAGAGGAAAATCTTTCTCCTTGTTTCACCTGAGAGGAAAGGCTGTGACAGAAAGACTGTAAGAAGAGAATGGGATCACTGTGAAAGAGAGGGAGTGGGAGAGGGATTGACTAATTTAAGTATTGAAGTGGGTTTTCTCATGTTCTTACCAGCAGTGGAGGACTTGCCTGCATTTTTATCATCCCAATGCTTCTTTCACCCAATACCAGAGACCACTGTCCCATCTCCTAAAGCTGTTCTGATTTTTCTGCTTCTCTGTCCCTTGTTCTGCCCTGATTCACAGCTCCCCAGAACCTGCCCCTCTAAGTACAGGGTCTGGGAAGTGGAAGGGGCAGCGGATGCCAGCATTAGCCCATATTGCCATATTGCAATATTGCTACATTGCCACCCAGTTCAGCAGACCTGACATAAACTTCTCATTGTACAAAGAAGGCAAGATCTCCAACAGCAGCTGCAAGTAATGCACCACACTGCTGCTATCTGTACTGCACCCTGGGGGTTCTTGGAGTAGTCTATTAAAGGAGTCCTTTTAGTCTGCCTCCTTTCATTGTCTATATTAATATTACAGGGAGATACTGGAACAAAGGCAGTGCAAGAACAAGGGTGGGGAAGAGAGTCTTTGGGGGAGAAT
This sequence comes from Hylia prasina, assembly GCA_013397195.1. NCBI lineage: Eukaryota > Metazoa > Chordata > Aves > Passeriformes > Sylviidae > Hylia > Hylia prasina. The sequence goes on from VYXD01003870.1 coordinate 1,172,691, forward strand.
TACTTTCCCAGCCTCCCCTACCCAGCTCTGGTCTAAGCAGCTCTCTGTCTTGATGTTCCCTTTCCAATCTGCTGCTCAGAACTGGCAGGCCATTTCAGTGAGAGATGTCATCTTGTTCCCTTGCTTTCCTGGAAGGAAGTTTCAGTGCAGAAGCCTTGGCTCAGCAGATAACTTTTTGGCTGTCAGCAAGGAGTTAGAGACCATCCTGGAATTTATGGAGCAAGAATGGCAGACTCTTTAACAGACCCAGGATGAATGGCAATGAAGCTTGGTGTGCTGCTTCCCCTCTTCCTGAGTAAAAGAATGATACAACTAAAAACACAGGTTTTATCATGCAGAGCCAGATCAGCCCTCACTTCCCTGACAGGGAAATATCCTAGCCCTCAGATATGGCTCACACCATCCAGCTTAAGGAGCTCCCATGATCCTGCATCTCTGCTCTCAGGACCCCAGGACCACAATTCACTCCTGCTATGGTGGTTACCCAAATCAGCTGTCCCACACAACCTCAAACCAGCCCCTATTCTCTTAGAGCCTGAGCCAGTGCCCACAGCCCTGGTACACATGTCCTGCTCCAGCTGCTCTTTGTGGCCCTCACAGATCACCCTCTGGACAGCACATGCACAAACTCAGCTGCCACAAACTGCCCTGGGACACCTGTCCCACACACTTGAGGCTAATGCTCCATGAACTCTCCTGTTTCCCCCCAGGACTTCATCTCAAACCACTGTCTGGGTCATGCCCAGGTCCTCACCTGCACAGCCCCAGTATCCTGTGCCAGACTCTCCATCCTCCCTCAGCTCCTCAGTAGCTGCCACCCACTGTGATACTCTGGGACAACTGCTTGTCAGCCTGCAGCCCTTCCACACCTCCACCATAGGAAACATCCTCTACTATCCCAAGAAGCCTGTTTTCCCACCACAAGGGCTATTTTATCCTCTACTCAAATTATTAACTGTATCTGAGATTGCCATGTTTATAACATGCTTAAAAAATGCAAGAAAAGTAATTTCCTGGTTTCCCATGTACACACAGAGACAGAATTCTCATTAGTAGTCCAGGTCAGAGCTGCCCAAGCCTTGGGGCTCAGCTGCTGAACCTCCCCCCACTGGAAACTGGGCTTACAAACAAGAGGGACACATTATTCCTAATGTCACAATCACAAATGTCCACATGCTGGCACTCAAAACACCCTCCATCTGTTTTGCTAAAAGAACAGAGTTGTGGGTCAGGCTGTTTATTAGGTGCTAAAATTTTAATGGAAGCAGTTTTTGAAGAACAAATTTTCCCAGTGTAGTATAAATGTTCTTGGATACCCAAAAAATGCTGCATGTTCAGATTTAAAACCCATCTCAGGTTTTGATTATTTATTTATGGTATTGTTCTTTTTAAGACAGCAATATTTTATCTTGTGTGCTAGCTTCAGTTTCGTGGGAGGATAGAGACCTACCTACAAGCACATTCATCAGCCTCTGAAATACCAAAGGACCTCCTGTCTCTCCAAAGGGACAGTGTGTTGAAACCTACATGCAAAAGTCACAACAGCATGAATACTTCAGGTTGCTTAGCACTTTTAGTTTTTCCTTCATCTCTTGCTAGATACCTGTTTCTTGCTCAAACTGTAACTGTCTGGACATCAAAATCTCCTTGGCAGATCCCAACATCAGGCTGACAGGGACCACAACAGGCTTTGCACAGGTTGCTCCAGCTGGTAAAGTCACAGAATGACTGGAACCAAGGGAGGATGAAGGGAAGCAGTGGGCTTGGCAGGGTCAGTTTATAAGCCTCTTCCTTCTATTTTTTATTTTGATTTTGACACTTTTCTCTGTTTACAGAGCAACAGATTGTAGCTTTTATTTCAATGGGGGGGTTATAATGTAGATTTTATTTTAATGTGGGATTATTTGGGGTTTTGTGTTTGGTTTTTAAATTCTATCTTGTTTAATTTAAAGCTGTTTTTTCTGCTTTGTGGAACTTGTTAAATGATCATGTCTATCTCATGGCTCTGATCAAGTCATGATCATAGGAAACTTTGTTCATGCTATCATCACTTTCTAACAAGCTGCACCCATTTCATGTTCTGGAGCACTGCTATTTGTCTCTGCTGAAGAAGCAGCATTTATTAATTCAAGTGGAGTTCCCAACTACCACAACTGGACTGCCAGCAGGTAGTGCAGGTCTCATTTGGGAGGTAGGTACTGCTGCAGGCTCTCCCAGTGTGCCTCACCTCCAGGGACTGACAGGACCTATCCCTCCCCAGGGACTGCACAGTGAACACAGACATCTGATTTTAGGCTTTAAATACCATTAAGGAGTAAATGCTTAAGATTTAAACATTCATGGTCACAGGTAGAGCTTAAGCTTTCAGCTGAAGGCTTCTGCTAAGCACCAATTCCCCTTGGAAATCCTGTCTCTGCATCACCACAACTAAGTTCAGGACCCAAAACCTTATGATAAAACAAACTCCTTGGTCTTTAAATTACTTTCCCAAGGTTTTATGTGGATTCTGAAGTCACAATCATTTGCCACAGACACAGAAGCTAGCAGCAGATCTTCTTTATTTCAGATAAAAAGGGAGATCATTCAAAATCATGAGTGCAAGCGGCAAAGTTTTAAAATACAGCAATACAATACAGCACACATTAAGCATTTTTCAACACTAAAAATGCTAAAAAACATACCAAATAGTAAATTTCACCTCAGTGTCTTTAAGGCCTGTTTTCCATATTATTTTCCATTTTCAGGGACAACCTCAGAGCTAAGAGTACTAAGCAGAAAGTTCCTTATGCTCTTTTGTCCTATAATATTCCTAATGTTTCTGTGTCTTAAACACTGGAAACTATTATATATAACCTATGCCTTGTTCATTACTTCTTTGGATTTTTTTCTTTCTAACATACAGCCCATTTTCTGTTTCCTGCCAGCTCCTACATTCCTGAATGGTTTTCTTTCCTGGGTGATCTGAAGGTAGGAATTCTGTTCTCAGGCAGCCATGTGAGTGCTATTCCCAGTTGAATAGTGGGAAGAAATTTTCACCCCTTCTCCAAGACCAACTTCCACCTCTGTGTGAAGCATAAAACCCAGAGTGGCAGAAGACTGGGTCTCATCAGACTCCCTTGAGAGTCCTATTGAGCAGATTCACACTCTTCTTGATATGAGTCCTTTTTCTGCTTTAGCAGGCAGAGTAAGCAGATGTCTTCATGAAGTTCCATACCAGCTTGAGGAAGACCTTTGTGCCACTGAGGGTGACTTGGGGGTTGTGTTGACCTGAGTTGTCTCTCCTGTTCCTGCCCAAAAGACCTTCCTTGGGCTTGCTTTAAGCAACAAGCAACAGAGATGAACATCAGCTCAAGCATGACCAGTTTTGGCAGCTAATGTTAACTTGCAATGACACCTGCAGAGATAAGGGAATTCAGAGTTGGATATTAGGACCTTTTCAAAGACATTTAATTAGTCCAACAATGGTTGGGCTTTGCAAAGTGTTTCTTTTTGCTTTGTGCCTGTTAGAAACCCTCAATCATTCATAGCATTATAATTTATGGTTACGATTTTGTGTCCCAGTGAATAATTAAAGCTGCATGAGCTGTGAAACTTTTATTACTAGGTTAACTCTTCCGGTTTTTTTCCATGGCAGCTCTTTGAAATGCAAGCCACTGTTGCTGTTAGTGGTGACTCACCATCCTAGCCAGGGTTTTTGATGTTAAAAAAAAAAAAATAAAAATCAATTATTAAATGGAACACTTTTCTCTTCAAAAATCATTGCATTTAACTGTTTCTTATGCAAAGCAAGCACAAAGCTATTTATGGACAATAATTACATTCCCTGAATCTACTGATATTGTTAAGCACCTAGGCTTAATGAATCTGAGCACAGGAACATTTAGACTGAGACTCAGTTAAACATTGTACTAGGATGCCCCTTCAGCTGATGAATTATTTTTTTCAAGCCAATGAAAATGTCTGGCCCTTCTAAGACTGGACCAAAAAAAGCCATAGATGTGGTGCTTGTAAGTTTTCAAACTCACTTTAACATATCTCTTTCTGCAGTGTTGGCAGCAACAGGAACAAGTGGATTTGATGCTGAAGCGTGAGAAGGCATTTAGTATTCCTACACTAGTGTGACACTTTTTGTTATAGAGCATTTTCCATGGCATGCCACTTGTATAGTGTGTTAAATACCTGGTATAGCATAGCATGCATGCTGATAGTGAGACACCTCACACAAATAGAAAAACACTGGCAGTAGATGATTTTTAAAAATCCTCTAAACTAAAAATCCTATGAGCAGCCTTCTTTCTTTCTCCCATCCCTCTTCAGCTTAATGTATTTGCCATTAAAGCTTCAACTGCATCCTTTCAGCATGTGATCCTCTTCTCTACCCTCTGCTTTAGAGCCCTTTCTTGGATTAAGCAGAATTTCTGATGCACATGATTGCTGTGAGATACATGCAGGGCTGAACTGCACCCTGCAAGAAGCAACTGAAATCCATAACAGAAGATTGGATATCTGTAAGGACTGGAAAAATGGTAATTTCTTCTCTGGAGCAGTTATTTGAGTCAAACTCAGAGAAAGCTGAGAGTAGAAAAATTATAGGCTGGTACCAGAATTTATGGTGGCTCCACTTGTTTCAGTGGATCTGTGCCAGCTTACACTCTCCAGAAGTCTGGCTCCCTTGGCTCCAGTGGTGCTACACCAGGTGCCAGACTAAGGCATACGCCAGCATTTAGCACCCCTCTTTCTGGGAGGGAGCAGGATGCCTGAGGATGGCCAGTGGGCACCTCTGTCAAAGCTTTTCTCTGGCAGTGTCAGTCAAACTAGCACACATCATGTCACATGTCCTACACCAGCACACATCATGTCACATGTCCCATACCTTAAGAACAGACAGAGCAACACCATGACCAGGGACCAGCTGGCATGCACTTAGGTCTTGCCTCAATGAAGTTTCTGTGTCCATTTGAGCCCAAAGAGAGTTCAGGCTTTCCCCTTGCCTGGCCCAAGATGAGGAATTAATGAGACACTGAGGTCTCTGTCACCTAACCTCTCATTGGACTTTACATACAGAATCTGTCTGCTCAGAGGCTCCAGAGGCTCAAAGTTTCCACTTCATGAAAGCTGGTGGGATTTTATTGTTATAAGGCAAGCAGCCAAGCATGTAAACCAGTGATGAGCTTTATTTGCAGTACAACAGAAGAAAAAAGAAACTCCTTTTTGGTCATGCTAATCCTTATCCGTTTTATATCTTTGCTCAAGGACTGCTTGTAGTATATTACAGATGAATCTTTCTCTGGGGAAGGGCTGAGGACAGCCCACCCTGAGCACACAAAAGACATAAGCTCCTCAAGTGCTCAAACCCAGAGAGAGAAAACAAACAGGACCACAACAGCTGAGGAGCCTGCGTGTATTTTTGGATTTCACTGAAGCAAAGAGTCTCTGGGATATAGATTAAGATCTCTCACTTGTTCCAGCTGTCTCAAAGTGGAGATGACAAAGTCTCTCATAAACAGATTGAAAGGTCATTTGATTTCACGGTTGCTTTATTTGAGTACCTCTGTGTCCTCCACTGAAATGTTGTTGTGTGCCTTCTTCAGAACTGCTCCTCGGTGGTTACCCATTATGACACATTAAGGTATACAGAGCATTAGGGATCACAGGGCAGCATCTGTTCTTAATTATAGTGGCCTAAATTTAATAATTCCACTGACCGGCAGAGGCATTAATGGTTTACACGAACATAAATTAAAGTGGGATTTGGTCATTGCAGATCACAAATGAAAGTGACTATCTTCTGAAAATGAAGATAGTTAGAAACAATGAAAATATTGTTACCACAGTAAGAAGGAATAACATTTCTAAGTCACCAGCATGATATTCTCTTCCTCTCAGTATACTCAGTGCAGATGGATGCTACAGCTTGAGTATTTGCCAGCAGAATGTTTCCCCAACACTCAAAAATCCCTCTTCATCAGAACTTAAACTTTTGACACAGATAGAATGATAGTGCCATTCTGATAGTAATTTCAATTTACTTATTTATTTATTGGCTATTAATATAATGGCAAAAAGCGTCAAGGCTCTAAGATATTTTTGTTTTCTCCAGCCTGAAGTGTTAATTTGCCTAGAATTCACTTCAGCATTTTGGTTTGTTTCTCATCAAGTTCTAACACCAACAGAAATATTAATACCTTCTATGAAGGAAACAGGCTTTTTTCCTTCTCTTTATAGATAATGTGTTTATCTAAATATTGTTAACCTAACGATTTTTCTTAGAAGTCAGTCATATTTCTATGACTGACTAAAAATATAATTAGACAGGCAGGTATTTACACAAACTGCCCTTTTTAACACAATATTTTCCTCCTGTATTTTTTACATATTGTGAAGTGCGTGGGGGAAAGAAGAAAGAGGAGATGGTGTGTGTGAGTGACAGAATTATCTGAGTGACAGAAAACACAGCAGGAAAGAAGAAACACCAGCAAAGCCCATAAGTCTAACAGAGTAGAAGAACTTGCCAGCAAAAAGATGAAGAACAGAAGGAAGAAGAAAGGACTCAAAGTTTGGCTCACATCACATGACTTCCCCCTGAAAAGTCCCCCTTTCCTCACTCACCACAAGAACCACCTTAGCAAGGTTCTCCTCCTGCTTCAAGCACTGGAGATGCATAAGTAGCCATCAGTGGTAGGAGCTCCTGTGTAGTCTTGTAGGTTTGAGATCCCTGTTGGTTGAGATGCCACCAAGGCATCCCCAGACACAGCAGGAGGGCTCAAAGCATGGGGTAAGGGATGAGAGCAGTGGGTCAGTGCTAGTATTTACCTTATTGTGTGATGTTGGGCAGCTGTAATCCTCCCCCAGGAAGACACTAACCACGTATTTCTGCTCTGCCTGCAGAGGAGAGCAAGTATCAGCTGGAGACCTTCAGTGCTGCAAGCACCCGAGGGTGGTTTCGAGGACTGTATTTAGAGGGCTCAAATGCACTGGGGAAGAGGGCTGAGATGCTGCTCAGTCAGTCTCCAGAGTCTTGTTCAGTCTCTAAAGAGCCTGAGGAACAGGACCTCCGAGCTGACATTCAATTTAAAATCAATTTAGAACAAAAATTAGATGCATTATGCAATCTGTGTGAATAGAAATGATTTGAAGGTAGATGTCAGGCTGAAGACTCATTTGGGCACAAATAACATCAAGAATGGGAGGAAATCATGTCCAAAAAATTACAGCTTTGCAGTCACTAAACTATTCTAAATGCTGATCACTGTGCTTTATTTGAGGAGTAAATTTTAAGGTATTTATGATTTTCCCTCCTCTAAACTTGACTGGGAAATATTGCTACTGCTTAGTTACAATTGTGACTCTGTAAGTCCTGGAATGAACAGAACCCTTCTCTGTTCCTTGAAAAGGGTTAAAATGAATACTGGGGGAAACAAAGTATTTTGCTTGATGATATTTAGCATCTCCTTCCTTTTTATTCAAACACCAAATGAAGAAAATACCATGACAAATGTTTTCTGAGTTAGTGGGAGTTTTGTTTTGTGCAAGCTAGGGAAGAAATTTGGGTCATTGCTTATAATTTTTGTAACTTGTTCTATCTGTTTATCTGTCTATTTGTTTTATCTGTCATCACCTGAGCACTTAAGATTTGGGGATCTATTCTGAGTCCTTGTGGCAGATCAGCCATAACAGAGAGTTTATCTGCACTACAGGTTTGTTTGCAGGTGGTTATTTATTACCTTTGCTGCTTGGGATCTTGTAATGCCCAAACCCAAGGATAATCTGTTATGTTTGTTCTAAATTAAAAAATAGGAATATGCAGGGACTGTGGAGACAGATAATTATAGAAAGAGCACCATCTATTGTCGGGTAAAAAAACCATGAATGCTGTTTATAGGCATAGAGCTTCAACAATGTGGAAACAGCTGTGGGATTTGGACCTGTTCCAGGAGGTAAGCAAAAGGTACTTTGAATGTTTTTGGCCCCAATGGTCTGGGTGATGCAAATCCTCTCATGTAATATGTCATAAAATATGAGACACTAATTTGCATCAGGCTAGGAGGGTTTTTATGGCTGTTTCTTCTAGCAAGGTCCTGGTAGAAGGAATGGGTCATGAATAGAAACTGAGTCACAGCTGGATGAATGGGGACAGTTGTGATGTTTAATGGGATATTTGGATTAAATGGGAGCTAGAAAAAAGCTCAGCTCTAGGGCATGGTGCAGTTTGCGCCCAAACACAGCAGCTGTACAATGCCTTGGCCGAGGTGTGGGTTCTGCAGCCCCATCCAACATGGGCAGAGCATTGCCAGGCAGCCGTGGCTCTCTGTGCCACACTCCCTCCCCTGGTGCAGACTAGCTCAGACCTCCTGCTCTTATTCTGCCTGCCAGCAGGTGTTAATAAAGCCCCCAGACTGGTCTGAGCTTTTGAGATTTGTATTCGGAGGCAGGAAGAAGAGAAGGAGACAAATCCTCAGTGACTCTTTGGTAAAACTGCTTCATTCCAGGCAATACAAGTTACTATGCCAAGTATTTCATAAATCATTTATTTGTCTCTCTGCATTTTCAGTAGACAACCTAATTATTGGTTTAATGTCTTAATAGAAGTGAAGGGCAGTGACTCTCCTGACCAGCTTGTGTGGCCTTTTCTGCTGCAAAGAGAAAGGAGAGAAGGTGCTAAATGAAGCCAAAAGGAATGGATGATAATTTCTTTGTCTTTCATCAGCTTTCTCATGTAAGTGAACCTGCCTTTGGACTTTCCACACACAGAGACAAAAGATAAGAATATAAGTTTTCAGGGACATCTCAAACCCTCAGAAAAACCATTCATCGACTGCTAATGTCAGCTAGTGGCTCAGGTACTCAGCATGTGCAATAGTTCCCTCAGAAGCACACTCATCAATAAGCAGAAAATTTAGCAACAGAGAGGTTAAAGAAGGGCAGTATCTTTGTCCCCCAAATAGATGCATTGATAATAGAACATGCCTCTACCAGGAGGCTTGTGTATAAGGACTTCAGTGAGGAATAAAGCAAAACACAAAAATTGGTTCAAACCACTAGAGAGAAGTCTGATGGTTATAGCAGAGGTGAGGGAAAGCAGGTCCTGTGCGAGCCAAGCAGCCAAGGGATCTCTAAAACCCACCCACCAAATTTTCTGCAGGTAGACAAGCACCAGATGGGTGTGAGCAGGAAACAGATGAGGGACATGACAATAAGTTAATGTAGGCAGCTGTCAGCAGAGCTCACCAGCTTGCTTGCGTGGTTCTCTGATGAGTTAAAGCCCCTCTGATCCCTGCAGTGACTGATTGTGGAGGGTGCTGTGCTTGGTAACTGCTGCAGAGAAAAGTGGAAAAGCATGTTGAAGCAGGCACAGGGAAACTGACCATTTTGTCTTGGTTCCAAAAACTACAATTCGCTGGTATCTGAGCTAGGAGTGATAACATCACAAAAAAAATCAGGGAATCTCACCTTTCTTGGTTGCCTGGCTAGTTTTGTCTAGCCATGCTGCAGGTTCTTGATGACCTCTCCTCTCATTCATGCTGGAGTCTCCCTGCCAGCAAACAATGCGGCCTGACAAGTGCAGCACGTGAAATACAGTGCAGTCTCTGGGGATGAGCACTTCCCAACCCTGGAGATGGACAGAAAACACTGCAAAGCCCCTCCAGCTTGGTTCAGGCTGGAAAAGAAGGGGGCAGAGGTGATGTACTGTGTATGGTACCCCCCAAGAATACAAGTGCACAGCAGCCTGTGAGTGTCCCATTCCCAGGAGAAGGGCCTGAACCAAGGTGCAAAGCAGGGTCCCACTGGCCTTTTCCCTTCCATCCCAGATCACCCCCTCAGTTGCCTCTTCCCTGTGAGGGGCACTGAGCACAATGCACTCAAGGGAGGGCCAAAGCATTTTCTTCAGCAAATTTTGTGCAAATCCCAGTCTATGAGTCAAAAGTAACTTTTTTACACTTCAAGTCTCCCACCTGCAAATGCAATTGAAATGAATGAATGAGCAAATACCTTATGAAGCGCACAAAAGCCTTTTTCTTTCCTTTCCTAGTCTTTCACATTCAGCATTATAAATTCATTCAAAGGTCAAAACACTCTCTGTGTGGTCAGCATCAGAGAAGCTTGATCATTACTGTATTTTCCACAAGGGATTTTAACATATACATTATTTTATATTATCTATTATATAATAGATAATACACATTATTGTCTATAATATATATTATATAATATATAATTTATGTATTATGTATTATGTATTGTATGTTGTATATTGTATATTATATACATATTATTCCCAATTTATTGGATTTTTAACTGGTGAAAGGATAAACGGTGTTTCACATGTATACCTTCCCTGAAAGAAGTCAAGGACCAGAAGTCCATTTGCGTAGAAATCTATTTCTCCTCTCTTATTGGTGCCAAACCACAGTGACTTGTGTCTGTCTCTTCTGAGCCCATGCCTCAGAAGATTTATGCAGCTTCAGTAGCTTCACTCACAGACCCTTTTTTTCCTCTCAGTGGTACTGGATTTGAAGGAAAGAAATAGATGAGTACAAATTAAGGCAAGGCAAACCTTGAAAATATATGTGCTCTGACATGATTATCTAAACCAGGTCAAGTACAAGAACCAAGAAACTGCCATTGTAAGCAGTGAAAAGTGATTTTTTTAACCATTATATCAGTGTACATAATCCAAAGAAGAGTACCACAGTGGAAAAAAATTTGTATTATTTTTATGCAAGCAGTCTGCATGGTGTCAGATCTTCTACTTCCCTTGAAACATACAGAACCTGAGGAAGAATGGGATCAAACTGCTTCATTTCCTCTGTAATCTAGTGTAACTTCTCTCTCTTTCACTCTCACCTTGCTTCCTCGTTGATTACATGACAGTCTTGTACAGACCTTTTCATCACTAGGCAGTAAAGTGCTCAACAGTGATGAGGGGTGTTATAGTCTGCATTTCCTGGTGAATGAACTAAGACAGGGAAAATTGCTGAAACCACCCAGCAGCAGAGCTGGGAGCTATACCCAACTTTCCAGTCCCTCTTGGAGCCAGTCATCTACATCAGCTAATATAATATGTTCTAAAGAAATACAGTGAAAATACTCAGGCTTTCATTTCCTACCTATTGAATGTTTCACTTGCAATTGCATTATACAAACCTGATAAAGGAAACAGCAAAATAATAATACTAATAATGCCAAAGTCTACAGAGGAAAAAAAGGGGGGAAAGTAAGAACAAAGTGCAACCCATGAAAAATACCCTGAGAATTCATAAACACTGGAAGGACTACAGAGAAGAAAGCAAGAATCTCTACCCTGCCAAGTGGAGCGAGCTCCAGCCATACAATATTCATTCTGCTAGCTAAGGTTTATAAGGACATGTACTTTTGAACCTTAAGCACATGTGAGAGAAAGTAGGCATGAATTTTTGGAGTTGTTAAATTTGTTTGTTTAATTATTTACTCTTCTAGACAACATTAAATGAAGCTTTACTTCTGATGGAACTCCAGGCTGGACGGTCAGGATTTGGGGAAAACTGTGGAGAAACGGGGAAGTGACAGCTGAATTCTCAAGTCCTTGATCTGCGATTGGCTTGACTGCTACGGAAGGAAACACTAAGTAGGTGATGAGGACAACAGAGGAACCATGGCTGAAAAGAGAAAATTAGTCTCATCTTTAATATCTGCATTCCTCTCAGCAGCAACAGGTACCTAAATACCTACCTCGTGAAATTCTAAGTGATATCTAACTTTGATAAAAAATGATGGTGATATCATTCCCTGATGACATCCATCTGGTGATTTACAGGATGTGTATTGAACGTATATCACCTTCAACATCACGAGAATTTTTATCTTTAAAAATAATGAGATGAAAAACAATGAAAAAATTCTTCCTACACTCATATCCTCCTTTTTCAATTAAAAAAAAACCCACATAAAATCTTTAAAATGTAAGAAACAAGCCTGTTTTTCAAAAGGATAACTAGTTCCACATGGAGCTTAGTTTTTGATGAATCAGTATTTCCAGATGAAAAATACTTTAAAGTGTCCTGAATGCTCCACTTACTGAATTGAGCTCCAATGGTGCTGCATAAGAGCTGGCACCACAAAGAGCTCCATCAATGCAGTTGTGGGGCTCCTCACAATGACACTGGGAAGTCAGCAGATCCAGGTTGTCCTCTGGCTTCATTAACGTGTTGCGAAAGACAGAGACAAAGAAGAGATAGAACTACTGATGCAAAATAGAGTGCTACATTAGTCCTCAGAAGATCTTTATTCACCTACTGACGTACCCCCAACTTTTCCTGAGAGTTCAGGGAAACAATTCAGCATGTTCTGTCTGATCTGTTTCTGTAAGGAAGATTTCTTTTTCCCCATATTCATTTTTAGGAGAATAATTCCATCCAGGCAGTGCTGTCTCTCTCACTAGCTATCTGATAGAAAGAGAGAACATCCAGCTGAGGGAGGCCCTGACCTCACCAGCTCATTAATGTAGGATAAACAATAAAGAGCAAGAGCATATTGCCAAAAGGCTTTCTTTTTCTGGGGCTGCTGATTTGGAACCATTTGCCTGAATTAATTTGGTCTACAAGAATGAGTATCAAGGTAATGATTACATCAGCTACCAGACCTCTTGGCAGCCCAGGTAAGCACGGACCAGATCCCAGGGGGGAATCCTTCTTCAGCTCCTCCTTCTTTACCAAGGAAGTGTCTGAGTTTGTTTTTCCTGCGTGCAGCTTAGCAGCTCTACTGATCATGGGCATGAGAAATCACCTCCCCCCACAGCAGGGAGAGGTGTCACCTATTGCATGTGGTGTCATCCCTAACCAGAATGGCAAATGGACAGATGAGATATTTCACCAGCTTCCTAGTCTTTGTGTTTCCTGAGGTTATCGAGCATACTCAATGGCCACTGGTAATAAAAAAGTGTTTGCAGCCTTCCCAAAGCAGGGAACAGGCTTGGACAGGCTCTGCAGGGAAACGTGGCAGTCCTCTCAGCAACAGCAGTAGAGGCAAGTGTTTCAGGAAACTAGGAACTCTCATACCCTTGTTTCTGTGTGCTCCTCTAACCTATCTCATTAGCTCTGTGTGATAACATCTTAGAACACAAATGTGCTTTCACAGTGCAGCCACCTATGAAGGAGGAACAGCATTAAGCTTGCAGAAGGGAAGGAGATCTTAGAAACAAAAAACAGGTCAAGCTGATACTTGTGCTCAGGCCAGAGGCATTTCCCTTGCTGCAGACTTGTTGAACTAGGAGGTAAGGAAGTCAAGGGCATCATCAGCAAGGAGAAGATGCAACTTCCCAGTCAAAGCAAGTGCAGCCAATGCTCTTTGTATCTGCAGAGCATCAAAGAAGTGTGTTTGCCCTGTGCTCCTGGAATTCCTGCTCTAGCCTTCTGAAGAAAGTTTCCTGATCTTTCAGCACTTCATCCATAGGTAGCTTAAGAATAAGACCTTAGTGACCAAGGTCTGACCTCTAGACAAGTGCCCTGCTCTTATAAACTGGAGTTCAGCTGGGAATTACAGGGAAGATTTTGGAGTAGATAAGGTATTACCCCAGAAGATGAGAGAGGAAGAGAAAAAGATAGAGCTGCAACTAAGCAGAAAATGAATGGAAGGTTATGGACAAGGTGATGAGAATAAAATGTATGTCGAGGACTGGAGGAATTACAGCATTTCTGCACATTTTTAGGCTTTGAGGAACTGCGCGTTTCCTGCAGGAATTCTAACAAGTTTGGAGGCTCAAATAGAGGGGAATGAGAGCTTTGCAGTGTGAGGGCTCAAGTGTGCATGACCATGTGTTTCTGGCATGAAAATAATTGAATCATTCTCCCTCTGAAAAAGATGAAGAGAGAGCAGCTCAGGCCATGCCTTTGGGGAAATCAGCATATGCACAGAGCAGCAATGGTGGTATCCTGGGCACCTGCTCTTTCCAGCAGGGAACCTGCATATTCCTTTGGAGTTGTCTGGTAATCTTCTGTTTCAGACCAAATCCTTAGGAGAGCAGGAGGATTTGGCAGGGCAAAAGAGCACTCTATGAAGATTTATTTTCTCAAAACTTGGATCTGACTTTCATCATCCATCTAATATGTTCAAATATTTCTCTCACCTGCTGTACTTTTGCTACCACTTTTCTTAGTATTACTGTTTATATGAGAACTGCAAGGTTCTTTTCAAAGAAAGGCCTGTATCATCATGAGAAAAGGCTAGAATCCAGGATAGAAGCCATTCTTTCAAAGACATACAGCTTTAGTGCAGCAAGATCAAAACTTGATACCAAATTTCCAAGTTCTCTAAGCCTGCTCCAGCACATCACTGTGTGTGCAACCTGCAGCTGCAACCTACTTTGAGTTAAAAATAAGCCAACATCAAAGACCCTCTGCAAACATTTTTAAATGCTGTTCATGATGAAGTGGTTTGAACTACCCTGGTTTTAATATTGTCTTCAGCATTTTCATGGATTTTAATCTTATTTTCAAATATTATTGTAGCACAAAGAAAAAGAAAATAAGTTTTGTTTCCTTTTTTATAAGAGAACCAAGTTTTCCTTACGCAATTATAGAAGATTGGTGAAGGGGGTCCAAACCTGCAGAACTCCAGGCTCCAGAACCACATGCTTCAAATATATTTCAAATATCTGTACAAGTAACACACTCATGTATTTGTCACATAGGTATGGTTTCAAGAGCTACAAAAAATAACCAACAGCCTAAAGACCTGGGCTGAGCCCACTCACTGCTTCAATAGTATTTTCCAGAATGCAAATGGTGACCTCAAGGCAAACTGCCTAAAAGTTCACCTTTTCTTATCAGAGACAAACTTCATTATTTGCCTGCCAGCTAAAGACTGTATTTATCCTCTGGCTTTCACTTCACAAGTCTCTGAAAGCTTATTTGAGGTAGTTCTGTACCCTCTCCACACTCTTCTTGGTATTTTGCTTTTTGGGCAGCAGGGATGGAGACCCACCACAGCCATGGCTGAATGGGATCAGCCTGCTGCAGGCTCCTTGGGACAGATCTGCAGCTAGATGGTGATTAAACTGATTTTAGTAATCTTCTGATTTTTTAATGCACCTTGGGAATGGGTAGTTTGGGGTCAAGTTATTAGTCTTTTCTCTCGCCCCACCTTTTATTTTCTCCTCAACAGATCTTAAAAGGCCACCCAGTAAGCAACTCTACCAGTATGTAGGAGGTGCCTGAGATCCCAGCACACACCCAGCTCTTTTTATCTGAACATGCACTCCTGGAGGACAAAGCTCCACCCATTTTATTACTTGCCATGTTAGGGGGCCCTAGTTTTAGTGGGTGATTTCCATTTGTCTCCAAAAACATATTCCAGGTATAGAGGCACAGACAAGAGACTTCCCCAGCACATGTACACAGGTTGGAAAAAAAGCTCAGTTCTCTTCTTTGAGGTTTCTCAAACCTTCCTGTGCTTCAATATGTGCAGTGGCATTCACCTGAGGAGCAAATACCCTGCATTAGTCCACGAAGGAGTAAGAAATGTCTTCCATCTCTAAGCTGGAATCCTACAAGGAATGTTTCCTTTGTGATGTACAATATTTATTTAACTTGTCCTCAACAGCAGAGACCCTGCTGGGAGCATAGTGCTACATCTCAGTTGGACATAAGTACTTCCAGCAGAAAATGGTCCCAGACACTCACTCAATGCCACAAACAACTGCTCATAGCCCTTTGCTTGCTGCTGCTGCTCTCTGTGTCTGTGCCTACTTTTACCCTAGGATTTACTGTGGTAAAGGTTTTTCTCTTTGCACAGAAATCTTGGAAACTGCCAGCTCTTCAGAGCAAACAGAAATATACGGAGTGCAGCAAGGTTCTGGTGAAAATCTTTCTCACCCCAGATGTCAAAATAAGGAGAAGAAAATACCTTGGTAAAGCAATGAAGCAGTGCCAAATTTGCAGCACTGCTCATACTTAGGAGTAAGCCCTGGCAGAGGGATCATGCTCCCTGGTGCTGGAGGGGCTCCAAAGACCAAACAAAATGCCTGCTATTCCTGCAGGGAGTGCCAACACAGATGGCTGGCTCAGGATTGTATCACAAGAGCAACTGAGTACAAGCAGCTCTTAGGTTTCCTTCACCCTCTTGAAGAGGCCACATTTGTTTACAGCCTGCATTAAGGCACACCTCTGGTTTTGCAGTTCATCAGCCTGAACTGACCTGAATTCTCTTAGACTTGTAGCTTTATTTCATAATCTCCTTTCGGAGCAGTGACTGGAAACTGCCTTTCTTCCTCTAGGAGTACATGCCCCATGGAGCCATGCTGGGACAGGGACTGTTTAACCAAATCATGCAGAAGCAAACAGCTTGCACCAGAGGGGCAAGGCCTCTGTCCCAGAATGCCCCAGCATCTGATGGCTCAAGTGTTTTTTTATTGTCTTGGAAGAGGGATTTAGTTCCCTCCTCTGCCTGGTGAGGTTTGTGTTTGTTGTCCTCCTCCAGCAGGACTGCTCTGACAATCGGCCTAGAGCAAGCCAGGGGGAGTGCAGGTCCTGGATTGGGTCAAGCAATGGCTCCACTGACATCCTCTGATGAACCCTGCTGGCATCAGCTTGCAGGAGCAGTCCTTTCTTGCAGAAGAAATTTCTTTACTAAGAAATTATCTCACCTTCTCTTTCATGTACACAGTGATTTTCAAGTACTAATATTAAAAGGTGTTTCACTATCCATCTGTGCCTGGAAATCATGGCCTCAGCAGCTAATCTATGTCTCTACCATCACTGCAGTGAAAAATTCTCTGATGGTGCAAAACCACAATAGCAGTGCCAGAGAAAGGTGGCGAGGGGGGGAGGAAAAATCACCTGCCTATACTCTGCCTACCCTTTTAGGTTATAGACATCAGGATTTAATGCTCTACTGAGCAAATCAAGTTCTTCAGGTCTGCAAACTCCCCAAAATAGAAATTAATGACAATATATGTTTCATTCTTAGATATCAAGTACTCTGTACAGATGGGTGATTACATCGTTTCCTGCATTTTTGCAATGAAGCAACTCTCAAATATGTGTCTCTGATCTGTTGAAGGCTGTGCTATCTTGACTTACACTGTAAAAGCCAGGTCTGGGAGGCTAGAGAAGGGAGGGAGGGGTGAGGAGCTCCAAGGCTGTGTCTCAGGCATTTAAATTAGTCTCCAAACACTCAGGAATATATGCCCTGCCAGTATGCCTGCAAGTGCTAAACAGCAGCTGAGTTCTTAGGGGGAGCCTGACAAACATGAGCATGGCCATCATTTATTGGCAACTAGAAACAGAAATGTGGTGTGCAAGTAAACTGCCAGCCACTCAGTAATCAAAGAGCACTTCACAGTATTTATCAGTTCCATGACCAAGAACACATGAATTTTTTAATAATCACTCCATTCACAGCCTCACCACCAGGTACTGAACTCAGACCATTTAAAAGCCATTAATTAATAATTTATTCCTGATTACACTTTACAATGTCATCCCAAATTGCTCCTCCAGTCGTGGCAGTAAACATGTCATGGCAGTCCCTTGTTCCACATTCCAGAGGCCAGCACATCACCTGTCCCTAATGGAGTATTACTCACCAGAAGTGCACCAGCTCTTCTTTACTGTGGCAGCAGCTCTGGAGCTCAGGGTAGGATAACCTTATCCATGGTACAACCCTGTTCCTCAGGATATGTAATGTGGCTGTGAAACTCCAACCAGGACTGGGGTGTGATCAGGCTGGGCTGCTTGGAAACTACTCCAGAACCAGATGAGCATGTAACCTTTTCAAGGACTGGAGAAGAAGGGTGTTTTCCTCTCTGGCCTTCTCTGGAGAAGGGAACGCCCCCCCCACTCCTGCTAAGGTTTTTTTCCAAAGATTTTTTTTTTCCCCAGAATTTTCTGGATTCTTTTGCACTACTAATTAGATCCCTTCTACCTCAGTCACAAATTAACACTTTCAGCATGTCTTCCAGTGTGAGAAAAATAATCTTCTATTTCTGGCATAGAAACTTTTTTTTAAGCCACGTGAAATAACTTCCTAGGTCTGCATCTTCCATTAACTCTTCAGATCTCCTCTGAAAACTTCTTTTCCACTTTGATTTTTTGCTCCACTACTGGTTCCTCCCCTTGCTCTGTTCTAATCTTCGTAAATTATTCACCATCCAACATCCTTACACCACCATTTCCTGTAATTTATGGTGTCTACTATGTTGTATTATTTAACACCAAAAAGCATTTCAGGATTTGGCTTTAGATGTATCAGGAAAGATGTAATGAATTGCATTGCATTGTATAAAACCCTCAGCAATAAAATGGAAAACGATTAATAGCTTGATGTTGATCATCCTGCTAATGTCTCAGTCTTTTGTGCCCTGTCACGTTTATTCTACTGCAAAGGGGGGAAGGAGCTTTTAAACTTGTTTGCTTCTCTCAGGGAAATTGCTTTTTTCCTTTTCAACTAACACCACCTGCTTGTTAATGGATTTTAATAATAACCATGTTATTACATTCTTCCATCAGACAGGGAAGTCCACTAAATAATTTCCAGCAAAATCTCAATTCCAGATCATAAGTGCAGAAGGCAAGACCACAGCTTTTGGCAGTTTATTCAGCTTTCATCATATTGTCATATCAGACTAAATTATTGAAGATGACTGGCAATTTACATATCTCCTCTCTAAGTCAAACAAGCTAGACTTCACTGTGTTATACCTCACAGCATTTACAAATCTAGACTAGCAATCCCACTTGTTTGCACAGTATGTAGTGAGATGAGAATAAAATAAAGGCCTTTTTTGCAGGTGTGACAGAACTGAAGCCTAGGCAAAAAGCATTATAAAGATTATGTCAGCACCTCTTGCCTGGTGAAAGGTGTGTTGTCCACAGTCTATTAGCCCTTTTGATTTCAATGACCTTATGACTAATAATACATTAATTTGCCTAACACTTTGGGATTAATTTTGTTGGGTTGCTCTGTCTTTACACCAGAGTGAAAAAAAGGAGAATCAAGTCCATTACTTTATATTGAAAGGAGCACACAAGAGTAATAATCTAGTTTTGATCTTGAGCAACATTTTACCTTTCTATTAACTGTACTATAAAATTCACACTGGCTATGTTTTAAATGTGCAATGTTCAAACACCTTCTAAAACTATGCCAGGCATCCTCTGTGCTGTGTCTGTGAAAGTCAAGTGTCACTTTTTATATTCTCATTTCAAAATGATTCCTCTAATGACCAGAATTTA
>VYXD01003870.1:1191941-1225585 GCA_013397195.1 Hylia prasina
AAAAAAAAAACAAAAAAAAAACACACCCAACCTGTAGTATTCAGAACTGGGTAATAGCTTTTACCAGTCACAGTAATGGCTGCATGGGATACTTGGAATTCTTACATGCCTTGTAAACATTTGATACAACTCCAGGCCTTCAGTAAAAAAATTTACTGAGAGGAGGATAACAGAATTTCACTCTCAAGTTCTTAATGAAGATATTTATATGCAGAACCTACATCCCTACTTAGACATCCACATTAAGTGGATTATTTTTCAGAAATGCAGGTCACACTGGATCTGATTTTGTCTCACAGCTTCTGGAACCAGACTGCTCCTGACTAGCCTTGGAAAGACGTTTTACAGTTTTATTCAGCTATTCATTGCTTTTGCTGGGAGCAGTTCACACCACTATTTTCAAATAACTAATTCTTAAAGAACTTTCTGTGAATCAATTTCTGCCTATTGTCCTTTTTCCTACTGCTCAGCACCACTGAGTAGAGCCTGGCTCCATCCTCTTGGCACCCTCCCTTCAGATATTGATAAAAATTGATGAGGTTCCTTCTCACTTGTGTCTTCTCAAGGCTGAACAGGCCCAACCCTCAGCTTTTCTTGGTAAGAGAGATGCTCTTGTCCTTTAATATTCCTTGTCATCCTTTTCAGGACTCCATGTCTCTTGTACTGAGGAGAAAGTCTCTTGTGCTGGAGATGGCTCCTCATTATAGTAAGAGCACACCACTTAATATTTGGTTTACCTTGATGGTATTGTTATTTTTCTTGCTAAAGCCAAAGGCCATAAAGTGTAATTACTGATTCATATTTTAGCAAATTATAATCTTGTAAAAAACATTGTAGATGTATTAAAATGTCTTAAATGTATTAAAACAGCATTAGGAATTGGAAAAGTAATGACAAGAAAGCAACATAAATTACTGCTTTCCAGATGGATCTCAAAATTCACCATCGTGTAGAATATCACACCTCAGTCCCAACTACAAAAAAGCAAGAAAGACAGACACAAGAATAAAGTACATAAGGAAAAAAAACCTTCTAAGTTCTGGCACATGAATACACCAGCAATGTGCATTAGAAAACTGATAATTTCTTACTGTTGAAGCTTTCCTTACCAATTTATAAGAAATGGAGACAGATTATTCCAGTGTTACCTCCAGTAGAGAAGTAAGTAAGGAAATTAGAAGATAATGAAATCCACAGTTAAAAAAAAACAACACAAGCCCAGAAAGGTACACTGCCTGCACTTTTTGTCTAAGGGACTGCAGGATGTTATTGATTATGTAATACTAGGCTGAGAAAATTAAATGAGGCAGCAAATTGCAGAATCAGTCGGTAGCTACTCTGAGTAGTCCAAGTCCCCTCACTAAAAGGAACCACAGTAGGAGATTTTCCCTAGGTAGTTTCTTCTCTTTGTACAGATGTTAGTTCTCCACATTCATATGGCAAATTTCTCATGCAAATACTGGATGGAAAAGTGCCAGGGAGTAATGGTTTATGAAGCCATTTGTTTGGGCAGTTGGTTTGTGCTTGATTAAAACCTGATGGCTTATAATGATTTTCTAAATAAATAGGCCGGTCTAACACAAGCCATTACCATCCTGGCTTCCCTTATACCTGCACACCATCCCTCACTATCCCCCACCATTCCTCTGAGGTGTGCTACCACCCCTTCCCCTGCAGTACATCCCTCAGGTGAATGGGACATCCTTGCTTCTGGAGAGGACTGCCAGAGGGAAAGAGCTATTCTGCTTTTCTCAGATTGTAAATACCTCCTTGCCTTCCTGACATGCTCCAAAGGAACAGGGACACAGGGAATTGTCATTGTGCATTTCTTATGTAGACAGGAATTAGGGAGTTTCTCCTTGAAGAGGGTATGAGTCTTCCCACAGTGGACACTTCTGCCTGCTCTGCCTTGGAAATGACCAAGCATTACTCAACAGGAAACAAAAACCTTGGAGATTTCTAGAAGGGCAAGGTTTGGATAAGTTATCACATCTTCTCAGATAAACATATCTAACTCCTTCACAGGCAGCATGCAAAAAGTCACTATCAGCCTAAGCATAAGCTCAGATATCACTCAGCTTGGAAAGCAGAATCATAAACAGTGAGGAGTCTCAGGGTATTGGGGATTGAACTTTTACCACACTACTGATGCCATGTCTGTGAGGTCAGGAAATAAAGAATTTTTTTTTTTTTTTTTTCCCCAGAAATTTTGTGTATGTGTCTAGTTAGTCAACAGAAGGTTGGGAAGAAGCTCAGCCTTTAGTAAATGCAGGCTGCTGAAAGGAATTCAGGAATTAGGAATTAGGAATGGGACAGAAAAAGTTTTCCAAAATTTTGCCATTAATCTTCTAAGGACCTCCACATACAACAACCAAGGAGAAAAACCTGAGACAGTGAATGCATCTCAACTGGTATGCACACAGATAAATTCTGGGAAACAGTTATTCAATCTTGTTGAAGTTTTTCCACTCAGAAAGTGAAATAATTCTTTAGTCCATAAATAAAGGTCATATTGTGATATAGTGCTACTGATATTGGAACAAATATGTGCCATTTGAGAATGAAACTGAAATGCACCTAGAAATCAGCACAAAGAGCAAAGAGCTTCCTAATGCATGAGATTCAAGCAACCCAAATTGAAAGAATTTACTGTGTTATTTTAGGTGCTTCAATTCACCTGCAGAGGGACAAGAATGGAGCAAACACCAATGTGTCAGCAACACTGGTGCTTCCTATGTGAAAAGGAGAGAACACTGATCCAGTTAAAAGGAGTTGCAGCTGCTTAGAACAGTGAAACTATCATGACAAGAAGAACTGGCACTTCCACTGGGAGCTGTTGGGAGGCTGACAGGTTTTCAGGGAGGTATCAAGTTCAGGGCCATATGTTACTAGCTGTCCTTAGAGAAGTATTATAGGTAGACAGAACACCAAGAAAACTGAAGGACCTGGCAACCTACATCCAGGGGAGACCTAAGGCACTGTACAGAGACCATTCTGACGATACTTGAAGTCATGCACCCTCATTTGGCTGGTGCCAGTGAAAGACTCAGCAAAGATTTCAGCCCATGGAGCCAACTGAATGATCACTGCACCAGCACACCTAGAGCAGGCAGAGAGATGTAACTGCACCTTGTCTGCATGAAGTCCTCAACAACATATAACAAAGACCATCCCACAAAGGAAGAATTGCTCCATAAGACCTGAAATATCTAACATGCTTTATAGGAACTGTGCCCAAGACTTCCAATATCATGATGGCTGTTAATACAGCCTGCTGTCTGCAAAAATCTGGATACAAAGGAGTTAAGTAGATGGCGTTTAGCCAGCAGCAGCAAGATGTTTGGTTTATTTTTATTAAAACGTAACATCACGTGCTATTTCTAGGTAATGCAGAAAGTCTTTGACAAACTACATGAAATAGAAAAGACCACAATAACACGTTAATTTTAAAAATGGTAGTGGAAAGCAAGCTGGTAGAAGCTGGTGCTGGAGTATGCTTTTCCTTTCAGTGAGACACAAGTTTCGTCTTCTGCATTTGAGAAGGCAGCCTGTAGATGCCAAAGGGTCATCTTCCCAGCCAACACCCTTCAGTTCTGCTCCTCCCTGAAATAAACCTCTTGTCCTCCTGAAAAGAGAGGTAGCCTTGGACTGGGTGTGATGGAAAGCAATACTTGTATGTCTTTCTGCAGCTTTTTTAATTCAGTTCCTTTGTCCCTGCACAAAGACAGAAGGAAAGAAAAAACAACAATCAAAATTTAAAAAAATAAATAAATAAATAAAGCAGCAACAAAAACTCACAAAAATTATAAAAGATGCCACTGCAGACCAATTCTTGTTGAAATTGTTAGGATTTTCTGAGAGATAGCATAGTTGAAACATGAGAAACATGTTAGTTTATCGGTAACACCTGCAGATACATTCATTTCTTTATATGGAAGAATAGATCTGTACCTTAAGCATGAGTTCAGAACAGTCAAATTCAATCCCTCCCCTTTTCCTCTGACTTTCTTACTGCGATCAAGTCACTGAGTTTCTTTTCACTTTGTTCCCCCATTCATAAATTATAAGTCCCCCACGTTGTCCAAGGATGTCCTCGTAAGGCAAGAAGTACCTTCATTTGACCAGCATGCCTGCCAGAGAGGAAACAGAGAAAAAAAGAAAAGAAAAATAGTGTTACCAAATAAGCAGTAAATAGAAATATCAAGAGAGTGCATATAGGCAAAAATAATATCACGACACAGAATAATTTAGAAAACAAGTCTATAACAGACCTTATTTTCCAGAGATATCAGTACTGGGGTGTCTTGTACAGCCATGAGTTAATATCTGCTTGGGAAAGGGAGCTAAGGAGATGTGGGAATGACCATACCTGTTGCAGCAGACTTGCAAGAAACTGGGAAGACAATGATGGAAAATGGTGATGATTTAAATGAGAACACACAATGGCAAGTAGCTATGGAAGAAAATGCATCTACTAGAGAGAGAAAGGTAAGATCAGAGTAAATGAGAAAGAACAGGAAAAATCACAATACAGGATTTTCTGTGAAAGACAACACTTTTCTCTTGGGTGGAAAAGATTTTCTGATTAAATAGTGTATTTCAATAGTATCAACCTCAGCTCTTGGTTTCATTCAGGATCTTAATTTTCTACCCTGTTATCATTTCTTCTCAGAGTTTCTATAGAGTCTGTGTTATGTCTTTAGCCATTAATTTTACAGCTCAGCAAATGCAGTGGCTGATCTTCCTTTTACACTGAAGTAAAGCGCTGCAGAGTTCAGTGACGATGCTTCCCATGGCACAAAGGTTTTCACTTTGCATCTGTTTTTCATCATGTTCTTTCAGAGTTGGGTATCCATTTGATAGATGCACTGATAGAGAAGATTGAGCTAAATGAAAATCCCAGTACAGAGTCACCAGTCCCTGTTCTACCCTGAACAGACTGTGACTCCATAATAAGCTGGTGTGGAAAAAACAGCCACAGCTTCTAGGTCCCACTTTTGGCCCAGCTGTGTTACTCTAAACAAGGCAGAGACTCAGCCTTCAGTGCAATGTTTTCATCTCATTATTTCAGTGTAACTCATTGCATGCGAACATATATAGTGCCTGGTTTAAAGACCTGCTCTCAGTTTAAACCTCTGACTTCCACCATGCCTGAGGCCAGCCTAATCCCACATCTCCTCTTGAGGTTGTTTCTGTGTTTTATCCATGCTTTCCCCTGTAAAATGTCTCAAAATTCAAGTTCCTTTGGAAGAATCTATGTACACCTCCAGAGAAAAGTCACACCCACTGAGGGTGGGAATCATCTTGCTTAACAGTAGCCATGTAAAAGTTTGACAACCCCCTAAACAACCTGGTTGAGAGAGAAAAAAATACTTCCAGAAGTAAATTCATTGATCCTGTACTAGGTTGTTCCCTCTCTTCACTATCTATGCAAGCCTAGATGAAGACCCCAGGCTAATTTTTCAACAGTTGAAAATATGGAAAATGAATACTACCCATTAAAGGATGGTAGAAAAAAAGACTAAAGCTCCACTTCCAAGGCCCTCTAATTTTTTCCCATCCCAGAGATATTAATATACAGGCTGTTGCTGGGACCACTGATCACTGTCCCCTTTCTCTGCTATGTTTTGGCCCCTGACATCACCTGCATATCCTTTTCTCCTGTTTTTCTCTTTTTAACCCTGAAGTGTTCCATTTTGCCCTGGGCAGGATTCTGCCTGAAGTAAATGTTCCTCGGGACACCTGCCTCCATGCAGGTCATATCCATCCTTATTCAAACCTGTTGAGATGTTTAAGATTGAAATCTATCACACTTTTATAATGTTTGACTTCAAATAAAAGCCTTTGAAGCTTTTCTTTAGAAAATAAATGCTAGCCAAAGGTTAAAAAACAATAGAAAGGGTCAACTCTTAGTAGTTGCAATCTGTCACCAGAATTATATTACTGGTCTCTATCATAGTTCCTATTAAGTATTATCTAACTTTGCTTGGCTTTTCTTCTGTAAATATTGAATATACTAAGACTTATTCTCCATTCCACTGGGCTGCAATAACTCTGCAAACTAAATATAGTGTAAAACCAGTATAAATGAATGGTTTAAAAGGCTCAGTGATCTAGATTCTGATCCTGCAGCTCTCTGTGTGCACAGAAACTGAGCTTTATTTTGGCATAGATGAGATGAAGTCTGTTCTGGCTCATAGTGTGAATGCTTCAGCAAACTACTGAACAAACACTAGATATAATTTTATGATTCTGATTATTTACTTTGCTTCACAGACATCCCATTCATAGGCCTGTTAGCAGCTCACATTTCAGGTTTTTTTCCTCTTTGTTAGTTAATGAGTGAAAATTTTCATTTTGGGGTCCTTCCAGTGATGGTGTGACAAGCCAGTGCATTCTTTTCCCTTCCGACTTTTCTTTGTCTCTCATGCTCTGAGGCTTTCAGTACTAAAGCTTTCCACACTCTGCATTACCAGTCCACAGGTTGCTTTGAAAGCTGCTGGCAATTCTGCCCTCAGCTTTCATCTTTTCTCTTTTGCATCCCTCAGCAGTGGTGATTGTAACAGTGACTGTAATTAGAAACCACTTTTGAGCCATGTGAGGTTTCAGGGTTTGCTGCTTTTGTTTTTCTGCTTTGAAAAACTCACACATGCTGGCTTCAGTGAAATAAGCCAACCTACTTCACTGCAGCATGACATAAAAATGCTGTTCACATACATTAATGCGTGTGTGTATGTGTGAGTTCAGAGGTATATAATGCACACATATACAATTATGTGAATTTGTGTCTTTCTCAGGGCCACAACACAGCTGTGATTTGGCTTTGCAGCCTCAGATGCATGTCTTGCTTTAAATATGTGACATAATGGTACAGGCCTGTTTCTGGTCCTGTTTCTCAAGACCCACTCAGAAGAGTAAAAGGATACTTAAAACAACAGCAGAGGCACTAAGTTCTGTATGAGGTATTCAGATTCCAAAGATGTTTGTTGTCTCCTTTCAGAAATGCATTTTTTCTTCACACAGAAGCATTGTGCTGTGCTGCACTTTGCAGCTTGCCACTCTCCAAAGGCACCTCAGTGTGCATTGTATCAGGCAACCTGTATTTTCCAAAATTGAATTTCCATGTGTGAAAGTAGGTAGAGGTCTCCAGTGACCTTTTGAAGGCATCCTGGAAGAAATGACAGAGGCAATTTGCCTCTGATAATTTTCAGATGAGACACAAAAGGGAGTGGAGGCTGCCACTTGAGCCTAGGATCTGCCTCCTCCTCCAGAGGACTCTGAAGCTGACTCCATCTGTGTCACAAGACTGGGAAAAGAGACAAGTTCAAGGGGGCACGTTTTGTGAAAGCAGAATGCAGAAGAAAAGATTGGAAGCAGGCACACAATGTATGAGACAAGTGAGTCGCTAAATGCCAACCCTGTAGACATGCAAACAGATGCTTTCAGAACAGACTGTGATGTTGACCACAGCTGGATGGTGCATGTGGAACCTCTTGGAGAATAGGAGAGAGCCCTGGAGGCAAGAGCACATAGCAGCACTTTACTCTGTAAGTGAACAATATCAGGATTACCATCTTCCGAAGAAAAAGGTATTTAATGGCTCCCTAAAATAAACTCCATATCCACCCCTATACACAGGGCTGAAACATTGCTCTGAAATCAATGCCACCATGAATAAGTTTACTTTGAACACATGGCTCTTGGCAGATGTCCTGTCACCCCTGGCTCATGAGGAGCTTCCTGTAGGGACCTGTGAGAGCATCTGATTGGGAGTATCAGTTTGAGTTGTGGAGGATTCAGCCTCTTTTACACGTGTAGGTGTTGGCTGCTGGCTGCTGGAAGGAGCTATAGGTTTCATGGTTCAAGGTTTTCAGCTCTCCTTGGTTGCTCTGAATCAGCCCAGTAAAACTGATCTTGTTTTTCTCGGTCCTTCACAGCTGGTGTCTCAGCATCTGCTCTCTGTGTTCACATCTGCAGTGCTGTCTGAAACAACACCTTTTGGGATTTGTGTGCTGTCATTTTCTGTTGCTTCTTGCAAATTTCTGCTAATGACAGCAGCTAAGTTTCCCTTTGTGAACTTTTTTTTAATGCTGCATTTTGTTTGCTTGTTTACACTCAGCGGGGATGAAGACACAGGAGGTGCTCTGAGGGTAGGAAGAAACCTCCACTGCGATGAACAGACCATGTTTGAATCCAGACTTTTGGCTCAACTGCCTGCTTCAAATCCATGCAGGATTCTCACCTACAGGGTGATGTTCTGTTTTCAACCAAATTAAAGAGACAGGGCAGAGCATGAAATGCATCTGTAAATCCCATGATTGCAAATCTCATTAATACCTTGAAATAAAAACTTTTCTTTAACTCACTCCTTATTCACCAAACTTGGATACAGGCTGATCCCTGAAGGTTTGTGTGATGAGGGGCAATGAAGTGCACCATGGAAAGACCAGTCACCTGGAGCATCCCAAAATCTTAGAGTTCAGCTATTTCTCAAGTACTTAGAGGAGCCTCTGCTTCCCAGTCAACCCCAGGAGCTTTAAGATTTGTAATGTCTGCAGGAGAAGTCTGGTCTCCTAATGTGTCAGAAGGCACAATATGTGCAAGGCTGAGTTTGCTCACTTTGTTCACCCTCAGAAGTAATACTGAGCAGCCCTGGCTCCTGTAAGCCCAACACAATGCGAGCACCTGCACAGGTACCACCCCTGTGAGCCAGGAACAAAATCATTGAAGGATCTCAAGCAGTACCTCTTCATATCAGGTTAGACTACTGAGCCATGGTTTGGAGTAGTCAGGCAGTGGCCCCTCCCTGAAATGCACCTGCCACCCCAATGTTAAATTAACTCCATTTACTGTTGAGGATATATAAGGCTCAAAGACCATTATGGTAGCAGAGCACCACAGATGAAATCTCCCTTCAAAGAGAGACTACTGTGTAACTCAGTCAGGGAATAGTCCACACTCTTTAATAAGAGGTGAGTCTTGATACCATGCTTGCTGTACAGAGAGCAGAGGAAGAATGCATTAGGAGCTCAGGGAAGCTGGTTTTTACCTTGAATCATGGGTGATTACTTTTATTTTATCTTGTGCAGCTCAAGTTGTCACAGAGTATCTGTTCTTTATCAAAGTCTGACCTTGCCTGAGTGGCTTTCTGCAAAAGAGTCCCACTGGACAGCGCTATACTGCCGAGGCAAATGGTTGTGTTAGGACTCTTGTCTTTCTTTAACTCCATTCAGCCACTGCTTGTGCTTATATTATTGCCTAGTGTCAAATGGGCCATAAGAATGCCCCCTCTTGTGTATAAAATCAAATACATAACAGAGAACAACTCAAACGTAATCCTTTGAATTATCCACAATGGGAGTCTGGACCAATGCACTTCTGCACAGAGATGAAAGAAGTAGCCTTTTTCACTCATCCCAAGAGGCTGCCAATCTTCTCCAAAAGGAGCAGCCAATATTTTCCAAAGTGTGCAATGGTTTTGGGCAGCAGGACTTTGGCACCTTTCTTTAAAAAAAGCATAACTTTAAGAGAGTACTCAGCACCTAGCAGCTAAAAATTCATTATCTATCATGGGATTATCAATTTTAGACACCAAAATAGAGATCTTTAAGGACCTCTAAGTATCTGAAAATTTTGATTAGAGGACTCAACAAACTAAGGACACTGATGTTTGATCATATGCTGTTCACAGTCTGAAGTGGCTTCCTCCAAGAAAATGTGTTTGTCAGCATTATTTTCTTCTTTGCCTCTTAGTCAAGTGTCAGTGATGTTTTTGGGAAGCGTACAATATGAGACTAGATGGACCATTAGATATCATTTGGTCAGTAGGTAAACAGACAGGAGTTTGTGTTGAGGTTGTGAAATGTAACTCTGTAATGTGTTTCTCATATGTCAGTACAGCGCACTCACTTCCAGTCTCCTTTCCGTTTTTGCAAGATCATGTTGGAAATGGCATTTTACAGCCTCGAGAAATATTTTCTTATGCACCTCACAGCACTGCCTTTGCAAATGCAAAGTACTGTATGCCATGCTACATTTATGCACTTCAGGTTTGATAGATGAGGGATGCTAATGGAATGTAAACTATCAAATTAAAAACTTTCATATTAGGGACATCAACAGTGTTTGCTGTACCTAGCAAAGTGAGATGGTGCTTGCAATTTTTCTCTGCTTTTTAATATGATACAATATGCACACTCTTGTATGTCACTTCTTTAAAAAGGCAAATGTACAGTTTTAATAGGAGGTGTTCCAGAATCACAAGAAACTGAATTAGTTTTACATTGAGCAGGTCCATTATGCAGTCTGCAGACACTGCCAGATTATTACACTTTGCACAAACCTTAAGCCTGATTTTCCTCTTCCCACGTGTGTCAGCTTTCCTTTACTCACGCATCATTCATTTCAGTAGAGATACCTTGCCCTTGCCCTGCAATAGGATAGAGCATGGCAGGGGAACTGGAACCACAGTGCTCTTCCCTGAACGTGACAGGGACTGTAGAGGAGTCAGGGGAAGAGAAATGTGCTGAATGGAGCTGAGCCAGAGCCTTAGCCCGGGAATGCCAGTACCAACACTCAGCACCTCCCAGCTGGGCCCATGCAACCACACTCCCACTAGTGAGGAAGCTGGAAAGAAGCAGATCAGGATCAGAAATGGGTCTCTAGACACGGCCTGTGGCTGGTATCTCAGATCTTCATCTGCACTGCTTTGCATCCCATTTGGAAGGAGAAAACCATGGGTAAGGAGGTAGGTGAAGAGATGGATCCCCTTCACCTGGACCATTTGCCTGCATTCCCTCTCTCGTGTTTTCATACTCTATACAGTTTGCTGGTTGCTTATCTACTGGAAGGTAAAAGAAGAGAAATAATAAGAGAAGATCTCTTTCAGGAAGTAATTTGCAAAGGATGTTGAAAATAGAATTGTCTCCAATGGATGTTGGCTCTGTAAGGGATTCCCAAGATTAGCTTACCAGGGACTGCAAAGTGGGAAAGGAAGGTAAACATGCTTAAAGTGTGGTCAGGCACTTGTTCTTCCAGCTGTTGCTGGTGCAGGTAATGCAGCTCAGAGCAGCCAACTGCAAGATTAATGGAACTGTTCAAATATTTAATCCTATAAAGGTGTTACATGAAATGCTCACTGTAGCCTGCTTGTTTTTTCAGCTTGCCAGTGTGCGTGTCTGCACATGTGCTTCAACATGGGGTCAGGGTAGGGAAAGGAAAAAAATAAATCCTGTACAGTTACTGGTGAATAAATATAGCTTCCTATTTCTTAAATGGGGCTGAGAAGCCCTGCAAGGTTTTGGCAGTACAAGGGAGGCAGTGGATCAGACCTGGGTTCTCCAGGTGGGTTTTGAAAGAGATATGGGACTCTTTGTTCTATACCAATCATAAGGAGATCACCAGCTGTTGATGCGAGCTCCGGAAGGGTGGGAAAGAGAGAAAGATATAGCTCCCTCTCTTGTCTCCCTGAATTTTTAAACTTCTGGTGTGTAAATAAGCCCCTTGTCTGAAAAGATTCTGGTCAGTGTAGGAGACAGGAACAGGAACAGACAAATGGTCTGTCATTACCACGGGTCACACTCACACTCCTTGCCTGAGCAAAAACCTGTTTTCTCATCTAAAACATTTCCAGCAAACTGAATAATTTCTTAACTCACTCCCCTGCCTGTGGTGCCCTGAAAAGACTCTCCTCACTCTTTCTCTTTTCCTTATCTGAGTTTCATCTATCTCTTAGAAGCTTAATCACTTTAGTCAGCATCCTAAAACACACTGGCTTTTTGAGCCTAACAAGTGGATTTTTTGGAGGAGCTTACTGCAACACATGGCATGGACAGATCAGAACCCAGTCTCAGTCTGGCTTGAGGTGCTGTCAGAACAGGGAAGCAGAAATATGTCTTCTAAGGGAAAAGACTTTCATGCCAGCTTTGTCTGAGGGGGCAATGAAGGCGAATCCCATTGACACTGAATAAATTGCTCCCACTAATGCTTCTTGAATGTGGTAAGGAAGAATGAGCAAGCTTACTTACTACACTTGTACTGGTCTTGTGCCAGAGCCAAGACCCCCAGGTCACATCCAACAAAACATATTCATCCAGATCCTTATGAAGCACCAAGAGAAAGGAAAGATAGACTGCTGAATCTGCCTCAGCAGTCTGGTTTAACCCGGTTTAACCCTTCTACACCCCACACTTACCTCTTGCCTGGGGCTGGACCAAAGCCTGCAGCCCATCTCACATGAGGGGACACGCTGGCCACAAGACTGCCATGGCTTTCTGATCGCTGCTGACTATCAGCTGTGGACTTATTATTTGCAAAGTGACCAGCTCTTGTTTTGGACCTTGCTTCATTGCTTTTCCCATTACTGGCACACGGCAGTTTATTGCATTTATTGTGACTCATCATGCGCGACCAAGCAGAGATTTAGGGTGACATCACAGAGCCATCCAGGGCTATCACTTACACGCTGTGTACAGCAAAAGCCTCCCAGAGACAGGAAATTGCTCCTGGTGGTTAGAAGTAGCTAGGACATAAGAGAAAGTGTTTTCATCCTGAATTACTCTGGGGAGCATTTTGGTTCTCCTAATGGCTCCATTTAATAGATAAAGCCACAGACAAACACAGAGACAGCACAAGACAGAGGTTTATTTGATAAATCCCCTCTTCTCCCTTGAAATCACAAATGGGAGATTTTCCTTACAGCAAGTTTGTTTGACCTGTTGATTTTTTCCCACAGCTTACTTGGCTCTTGCTCAGCCCAACCAGCCAAGGCTGGACAGACAGTCAGGCCATTTGCACAAAACATCTGAAAATGCAAGACACAGCCCAATTTGCCTTTTTCCCTATTGAAAAATTTCTGCCCAAATAGAAAAGACAGTGACATCAGATAATGTTAACAGGGAGAGAGGACTACATTCTCCCTCCTGTCAAGACCTCTTTTCCCAGTTGTGGATGGCCACAACTGTGGATGGCCACAAAGCTTCGAGCTGGGAGAGGGTTTCCTCCTCTCCCCAGCATTTTCCCAGGAGGTAGGAAAGAGGTCAGGATTGCAGAATTTCAGATTGCAAAGGTACTGTAGGATGCTGTCTGCTCAAAGCTCTACTCTTAGCAGGATAACTTCAAAGATATTGCAGGATGTTCAGGCCCTTGTCCACTTGAATTTTTAATGTCTCCAGTGGTGGACATCCACAGATGCTGTGGGCCCTCTTGTGGTGCTGCACCATCTTTCTGGGGAATTTTTCTTTCTAAAGAAGAATTTTTCTGGATATAATTTGTATCCTTTTTGTCCTGTTCGCTTCTGAGAAAGGCCTTGTTCCATCTTCCTATGTCCTTTTCTAGCCTGATGAAAAGGGGCGGTAATATCCCTCTTTGCCTCCTCTGTTCCAGGCTGAACAAATCCATTGTGTCAGCCTTTTTTATCCTGCACTCCAGCTCTTTGATCATCTTGGTGGTCATCCACCCAGAGCATTTTGTTCCATTTTGCTGATGTCTTGCACTGGGGGCATAAAATGGGACATGGTGATCCTATACGGACTCCCAGACCCTGCCGGAGAGAGGTCCTGGTGAGGCTGTAGCTCTGCAGCCACATGTGCAGAGCAGCTCAGTAATCCAAGCAGAATCTGAAAGCACAACATTTTGCACAGCAGTGGGCAGCTATTGCTACACAAGCAAAACTCCCTGAAGATAATGGAGACACACTTGAAGCCCAAAAGAAGCAAGGAAATCCAAGATAGATATGAGAAAGGAAATAACACCCAAGGGATGATACAGAAAAAAGAGAGGGGTTACAGCTAGGTGCCAAATTACCATTTGGAAAACACATTATTCATCCTATTTATGTAAGTAAAATAAATCAGTGTAAAGCCAAACAGCCAGGCAATCAGAAAGCTGCAGAGACCTCTGTGGAGGGCAGAGCAATGACAGCCAATAGCTCTTTAAATAATAATAGTGGTTTTTCCTATGGGACTCCCAGTTCATATCATTGCTATGCACAGCATGCAAAGATAAAGTTCCCTGTGCCCCACAGATGGCTCCAATTTCTCAGATAACTGATAGCTGAAGCTCTCCTTGGGGGATCAGGTGGAGGAATGGAAAAAGAGCATCATAATGGCTGCAATTTTCATTCAGCACAAACCTGGTTTGGTTTGCACATGGGTATTAGGTTGATGATGACTGGACTGAAGCAGCTGCCCTGAGAAGTAAAGTGAAGACTGACAGCTCAATTGAGTCCTGGATCTCCCAGCAAACAGCCAAGCCTGCGCCTAGGAAAGACTTAGTAAGTAGCTCAGGCAAAATGACTGTGAAACAGCAAAGAACTTGATTTACTTCAGGGGAAGAAGTAATGTATGGACTCCTCACAATGTATTTCATACTTGCAGTGAAGCTGTCTTTGAAAGGAATGAGAGGATATGTGAAGGAGGTGTGGGATGAAAGCAGACATAGCACTAATATATGAGTAGATCTCTTTTTCTTCAGCTGTAAAGAAATGCTGCAGATTTCAAATCTCAGACAGCAAACCTCACTACTGTACTGGTTTGAAAGCAAACCAGTGGGAGATCCCAAATCAGAACTACAATTTAATAGGAAGATTAAGATAAGGCAATAATACAGAAACACTGGCTTAACCTGACAGAGCCAGGATACAACCTGACACCCTGTTGGTCAGGGTGGTGGTAGCAGTCCAATTAAATGGTGGCTGCAACCCTGTTGAAGTGATAGATTGGTTCCGTTGAAGTGGTGTTCCTGTAGAAGGGTCTGTCTTCCTCTGAAGGTCCAGTGGTGGTTACATAGATCTTGTCCTCTGGGAATCCAGTAAGTAAGGCTGCTTGTGGTGTTCCAAACCTCATATTATATCCAGGCAGGAATTCCTTGTTCTTCCCCCTGGGCAGGGCATTTCATAATGGGTTGATGTAATTTTATGAGTCATGCAGTGAGACTCGATGGCCCATTAGCAGAAGATAGACCCAGGGGTAGTTATCAGGGATGAGCCATGGAAGAGATAAAGAACATTTCCCCACCTGTTTTTAGCAGCTTATGAAGGTGGTGGTACAATACACACTTTTGGTTTCATCTTACTTTGTAACCTAAGACAAATACCCTCTTTAAGCTCCCTTATAGATTATCATGGTCTGGGCAGAGGTAGAGTGGTGGGCAGGTGTAAGGCTTTTCCATCTTGGAACTACAAATCCAGAAACTACGAAGCCTTTAATGACAAAAACTAATCTCAGAAGTGGGTCTCTTGGTTTTGTTTTTACAGAAGCATGGGGTCAGCACTATGCTCCATGAGGCAATACATACAGTGAAAACCAGGATAATTCTTTGCTCCACCAACTGGCAAACTCAAGCAGAGATTTTCATTGTTGGTTTTTGGGTTTTTTTTGTGACACACTTTATTTCTTTTCCAGTGAAGGTGGAAAATATGGTAGGTGAACCCACCATAATCCTAATGCCAGAAAGCTTGCCAGTTTTAATTGCTCAGGCAATGAGTGATCCTCAGGAGTACACAGACACATTGATGCAAAGAGGTGAGGCAGGCAAGAGGATAGAGGAAAACAGCAGAGGTTCAGACTCCTGTGGTGAGGTCACTTGCCCAAGGCCATCTGGACATTTGAGTCAGAGTCAGAGCCAGAGGACTGGAGCCCTCAGCCCCCAGTTGTTTCCTTAATCACAAGACCCAGATTCTTCCTAACACAAGCCAAGCAGGTGTTTTTTTCCTTTTTCCAGCCCACACATAATAAGTGACAGATGGGATCACACCCTCCCCAGGATGGTGTCACAAGATGAGGAAAACACAGAGCCTGTCCAGACACCCTCTGCCCATGCCAGGTCTCAGCCTCTCAAGCAGGCAACATGATGAGGACAGAGCAAAACTACAGGGCTGTGGGGGAATGTCTCAGATGCAGGCTAGGGAATGTGAAGAAGGGGCTGCTTGAATTGCAGATTGGGTGTGTAAGACATGACAGCTTGGCCTTTGAAGCAGACACAGTGCCCAACTGGCAGGGCTGTCACTGCAGTTCAGGCAGACCGCAGGGGTTCACTGGGTCACACTTTGAAAGAAGGCAAATGCTGCAGGAATTGTTTGCCTGAATATTTAACACTGCAGCTGTGCACACAATTAAACACTCAGGTATCTGTGTAACCCTTGGCTCAAGCAGTCATGCCTACATATTTAAAGATGTCACCAATTACAGGTCTGTGCAATGGTGGCACAAGGAAAAGAAAGCTAATCAATATTAGCAGAACCAAGACTGGGTAAACAGCTATTCCCAATTCCCTCCCACTCCCTCCAGTGCTTCCAAATGCCTGTCGTCCAATAGGAAATAATTCAACAGTTGCTAAATCTCTATCTTGGCCAAACTAGTTGTTCTAGTTCATTTTTTTATTGGAGGGGCAAGCTGTGTTGGAATGAAACATAATACCTTTTATTAGATCATATTATTCTTCTCTCCCACTTTCCCAAAAAGAGAGTGCCTTTACGCTGAATTGTCATTTCCTACTCTCTTCAGATCTCACACACTTCAGAGACTTTCTTGCTGAATGAATCCCTGGAAAACATCACCTCGTTCTAGTTGCAGTGGCACTATTGTTACAGTGACAATGCAGCAGCTGGGTGTGGAGGTTGAGGTCACAATCCTTCACTTCTGGAAGAAGTGGGTGATTGTTAACCAGCTTGAGAAGGAACTTGCTCATGTGGGAGGTTGCACCAGCAGCAGGTCTTGTATCACCACTGGGCACAAAGGTTGGCAGACAGCATCAGCCTGCATTCATGCCTGTCCACGTTACACAACACCCAGCAGAGTGACCTCAATTTGCCACAAAAAATAGTAATAAAATCCGATAGAGAGATTTCTGAAGAATTTAGAGGGATGATGAGAAGAACGATGTTTTTCTCTGACCCTTTATGACCTTTGCAGCTACAGCCCTGCTGTGCATGTTTTGTCCATTGAAAACTGAGAGGTTGATCTGACCCTCCAGTAATTCACCCCCAAATAAATAAATAAATAAATCACCCAAGAATGTCTCCTGGCTTTACGTTTCTCTCAGCTTTTCCTGAAAAAAAATTATCAAATGTTTTATTTGTTTGTTTGCTGAAACTATTTGCAGCACATTATTTTCCTGGCTAGAACCACTGTAAAGGATGGTCAAAGGGCTCCTGGGAAAGGCAGCAGGGGCTGAGCTGTGCCACACTGCACAGGGCAACTGAAGACACTCACTGCAGGCTAGGCTCACAGAGAGGGGCAGCAAAGTTCCAGGAGGAAGCCAGGGAGTGGGAGCCAAGGCTATTGTGACTGCTGCTCTAATGAGCAAGGGGACAGATATGCTGAACACCCAGGGGGCAGAAGGAATCTTCCGACACAGTGGCAGGAGAAACACTTCAGCCAAGACGAATGAATATGATTAGATAGGAGGAAAGTGAAGGCAAAATTCAATAGGCTCAAGACAATGGAGAGCACATGCAGGTTGCTACAGGAAACCAGTGCAGCAGATGAGAAAAAGCTCTTTCTCTTTGCATACATATTTCTACCACAGAACAAGCAACAGGGGGACTAATGGAACTGTTAATACAATCTGAGACTTTCCAGATGTCCTTGCCCAGTTCAGAAACTTTCAGATATCACCAGCATCCAAATAATTTCTTCTAAATTTCCACTCATACATGCAGGAAGTTCATTATGGGAAGGGATGACCCCAGACTAATAGCTGTCTGTGGTGGCTTATGGAAAAGGATCACAAGGCAAGAGTGCTACTACAAGAGAGAAAGCAACATCACAAAATCAAGTGGAAAAAAATGGCCAAATACCGAGTGTCTGATGCAGAGGGAGGTTCAATAACAAAAAAGATTAACAAGTGCACAAGTGTTTTGCACTCAGCAGCTGGATGTCCTGCTTCTGTGAGAATTCCCATTAGGGCAGAGCAAAGGTTCTGGTGGTCCTATAAGTCATGGCTTTACACTTCTTGTCTGCACAAATTTCTTGGACTTGTTCTCCTGGTCAGGTATAGCCTATTGTGATCATTTCCATGTTCTGTCCCAGTCAAAGCTCAGAAGATAAGAATAAAATAAAAGAAAAAACTTAATTCATTCAAATACCAAAAAGCTTTATTGAATATTTTATTTATTTTTGAGTTTCTTTTTTATTTTGGTTCTATGTTAGAAGGAATATCTTGGTTCCTCCTTATCCAGGCAGGCTTGTTCATCTTCAGAAAGCACCACTGGTGGCTGCAGCTCCCTTCACAGCATTCCAGCTTTAGTTCTGTGTCACTGACTGGTCAGCAACTACACAAAAGTGCTAATTCTCTTTTCCAAAATGTCTCTGTAGGTCAAGCACTCCAGTCATGAAGTGAGAAGTACATGAAAAAACAAGAAGATCATGTTTTTCAGGATTCTGGAGGAACAGGACACCAATAATATTGTCTGTGTGCTTAATCCTGCCAAAATCCCTTTTTTTTAAGACAGACATGGCTGGTGTGTGAGGATGGGTGAGGAAGCACCAGAGAGTCCATGGAGAGAAAGTACTTGAGAAAAAAAGATGAGGGAAAGAGTAGATCTGGAGTGAGGAAGGGAAAAGACAACTTCAAACAGACTTATTCAGTGTGTTGTATAATTAGAGGGAAAATAGCCCTGGCAGTCTTTCCCATGTTGTTCCTTAGTCCAGGAGTTCCCTGCTGCAGCACTGTCTCATTCTGCAGTCATAGAAAAATACTCTGCATTCTCTGAAGGGTTGTTACTGGCTCTGCCTGGGAGGAGGTTGCTGGGTGCTCCAGATCTCACAACTTGGGCAGCACTCAGTGCCACAAAGCCCACACTCATAACTTCTTTACAACTCAGTGTCCCCATGCATAAATAGGAATGGCAGTGTCTCCCACAGTGGAGTGAGAAAAATTATCCACTACAAATACATAACAATTATAAAAAAAGAAGAGGGGACAAAAGAGCTCTTCAAATTCAATATGCTATAGGCAGAAATCGAGTAATCTTTGTTTTCTGAGATCTGAACAACATAACAGAGAAGTCAAAGTACTGGAAAACTATTTGACCATTTATAGGACTGTTCATTCATGTAGTGTGCAGGGATAGTCCCCAGTGAGCCTTGTCATGTCACCTTGAATTATGAAGGATATGAGCTTAGCTCCATGGGATCAACAAGCAGAGCAAGAAATTGAAGTCTCAATCATGCTTGCTGAAGGAGTAAAAAAATCCTGCTCTCTATTACCTGCTGCTCCTGGAGACAAGGCACAGGAGCAGGAAGAAATAATAGGGCAGAAGGGGAATGCAGAACAATGAACAGCAATAAGAACTCCAAATCACTGGGACAGACTCTCCTCTGGGGGAAGCTGACTCAGGGGACAAATGCCTTCTTGCAGCTCCTGGCTGAAGCTAACACAGGTTTCAGGACTTACACCCCGATGGATCTGGGCTGCAGTGCCAGCCAGCAGGAGGAGAATACTCTCTGCTGGTACAGTGACAGCTTAAGAATGTAAGTAGCTCTGCAGAAAATATTTTTTCTGTAATGTTACTGAAAAGATCTGTATACGATGAACTGGCCAGAATACTTTTAATTTAGCATTTTTATTGAAGAGCAGTGTTTTTCCAAAGTTAAAACATTCACATGAGAACATTAGCTCTAACTAAGGGTCTCTCACAAGGAAGATCTCTGAGAGGCAGGTAGGACCAGCTCTTCAGAACAGGAAATAAACTCCAGCTGAAAAAGAAAAATACATATATAAGATTTTCCAGCTGGAAAAGAAATGTTCCTACACGGTTCCGGTACGGTGGATAAAGTATTCACAGAGCTTTATTTTCACTCAGAAATAAAGAACATTACTTTTGAGGTGGCCTCAAAACAGCCTTTTCCATCTCCAACTACCTTTACACACAAGTCCCCCTGCATCTTAAACCCAGTGCCTCATATTCTTAGGACAGACCACAGAATACCAGCAAAGTTCCAGCCTTCAGTGACTACAATGCCTGTGGGGATAACCAAGCTGTAGTAAATTATATGAATAAGAACCACATGTAATTATGTGCAAGAATAACAATTCCTTAACACAGAAAATATAAGATGGACATATAAAAACCTGAAATTTGGGGCTGAATTTGTGGACAGCTGCTGCTCACAACTGCCAGCTGCTTATAGCATTAAAACTGAAGCCCACAAAACATAACAGAGCCACCAGGTTTTGGAAAAACCTACTGCAAGTGGGTCTCAAAGCCCTGCTTGCTGGAACCATTGTTTTTCTTAAAAATTCTGGATAATTCAAAACACTGCAGTTTTTATTTCAGGATAAAGGTTACTTTGCCATGGAAAAGCCTTTCCCCCCTCATTTTTATAATTAAATAATCCTAAATATCTCAAGGATCAAACCATCACAAAGGTAAATCTGTGTAGATGCTGGAGGCTACTCCTAAAGCTCTCCTTTTAATGCCTCAGGCCCTGAGTCCAACAGGTGGGAATAAAATGAGCCCAGTTTTTGCCAGTATTGCATTTTAAGAGATGGGATTTGTGTCTTTTTCTTCTTTTATGCACTCCCTCAGGATTTCTGCAAGACATGGGCAATGCAGCGCCCAAGGGTTGCAATCATGGCAATGCCTTTGTCAGACTGGTCTCTACTGGGAAATCACATGAAAAAGTGCATTAAGGCTTGGTAAAGAAGTGCTGCTAGAGGAGCAGGAGCTAGGTGCTGTGAAGGATTCTGAAGCAATGCCAGCAGCACAGTTCTAGTAGAGGTAAGGTCATGACAAGAAGAAAGGAAGCTTCTCAGTCACTGAAGTCATGTACTGACAACATTGTAAGTTTTTCCTGCAAATTTTCCTGCAGTGTACTTTTCTTCAGAAGGTGCCAATAATCTTCTCCTTGCTCCAAGGTGAAGTAGTAAGCATTATTACCTGCTCAAGTACCATTAGTGACCAAACAGCTGTCTGGAGAAAAAGGATGGCAATAAATGCAAACACTCAGGTTGGAAAATTGGTGTCTTCTCAAATACCTCTTACAGAAATGCAGCTTCCAGCAGAAAGGTGTTAACAAGCAACTCCAGAAAGGTGTTAACAAGGCCCAGCACCTGAAGGAGCACCCCTAGCATGAGGAGGTTGCACTGTCACAGCCTCACCAAGGACCTGTCTGTAGGAGATGTCCCCAGGAGCTGCCCAGCAACAGTAGTCCCCACTGTGCTGCTTGGCTCGCTGCTTGACCAGATCTTCTGTGCTCTCTCTGCAGAGAGAGCACAAGTTGCAGTCTGATAAACCAAACCTGCGCAAAGGCAGTGAACTATTACTATCTCAACTATTTAGCTTAATTTTTCCTCTTTAATCCTCTTAACTATGTTCACTAATTCAGCTTTTAATC
Organism: Hylia prasina; assembly: GCA_013397195.1. NCBI lineage: Eukaryota > Metazoa > Chordata > Aves > Passeriformes > Sylviidae > Hylia > Hylia prasina. Next base: position 1,213,280 of record VYXD01003870.1, read on the forward strand.
ATAATCCTATTTGTGTAGATACTTTTTATATAACCAGCATTCCCTTGCTAATATATCAAGTTCTCTAAAATACCTTTCTACTCTACTTCAATAGCTCTCTTCAGTCCTAATGACTTCTATCTCTTCTGCTTCAGTTCTACAACTCTATTATTATTATTAGCTCCAAGAGTCTCTTGCCAGTTCCTTTCTCACAGTGTTTCTCCTGTGAGCACCTCTGTAGGCTCAGCCCTTCAGCTTGAGAGGCTGTTGGAGTCACTTCTATGTGGGATCCAAATTGTTTTCAGCCCAGGAAGCCCATTAAAAACATTATTTGTCAGATTGTACCTTTTTCTCACCCAGAGATGGGGCAACTGAGAGACGTTTTAAAAACTTTTATTCCGTTTTCAGTTTCATGTGGAGGGTGAGACAATACAGATGTTACAATTCATGCCATCACAATCAGAAGCCAACTATTTCCTAATTACAACACATTATAAACTTTTCTTGGCCTATCAGCTTTTGCCACACAATGCTGTTAATGCCTTAAAGCCAATCATCCAGAACTGCCCCTCGTGGGTCCTACTATGATGCATCTTTCATAGTTCTATTTCTCCAAAGTATCTAATCTTGTTTGCAAGGCCATCCCTTGAAACTTGTTTCTGGTTCCGTTTCCCTCTCAACAATGTCTGTCCTATTCCATAGCGTTTCTAAGTCAGCAGTTCTTACCTCAAAGTTTGCATACAGATGCACATTCTGTGAGACCTCTGTCAGGCTTTGAGAATTCTCTACAAATCCATTTCCCACAATTACTGTTAACTGAACATGCAGCAAAGGGACCAACACCAAGGACAGAAGCCCCCCAGAAGAGCACTGAGTGCTGCACGGGGATGGGCAGGTGCAAGTGTCGTTGTTGGACATGAAATAAAGAAGCTCAACTCCAGTTCAAGGCAGAAAAAAGATCAAAAGGCTTTATTTACAATTCATCCAGCCTTTTTATAACATGCTGTGCTAAAAAGGCATATCATGGTCCATAGAATTGACACTTCTCTCCATTGGTTAAGTAACAGAAACAGCACCTGGGAGAGAGGTTGTTATGAGAACTTAGAAATGTTATGAGAAGAAAATTATTATTTACAGGAACTGTCCTTGAAAGAAATTTCTCCCAAGAAATCTTCCCTTGGGAAGAAAATCAGCCACTGACAGGCTGAAAACCTTACAGACTCAGAAATATCAGGCCCACATGTAAGGAGCATGTGGGTGTGCCTGAGGAAGCAGGACACAACCTTAGCTGGTAAGCAGGTTTGCCCTCACCCATCACTTGTTTTCCTTGAAATCAGGGCAAAGAAACATTAAAGAAGAGTCTGATGGACTGTAAGAGAAGGCCCCATTCAGGGGGTTAGCCCATGCACAGCCAGGTCCTGCACAGGGTGATAACTCAGAGAAGTGCTCCCACACAGGTGAGAAAGCAACAACACCCTTTCACAGGGAGAGGAGTAAAAGAGTGGAGGTACTTCTATGGAGATGTACTGAGTGAGGGAGCAGCATCACCAGCACAGCAGAAGTGGAAGAACATCAGAAGTGATGCAGAGAGGAGAGAGAATCATGGAAAGTGACATGAAAAAACTTACAGTTCTCTTCACTCTCTGCAGGGAGCAATAGTTGCATATACCCTCAGTAAAGCCAGACAGAAATAGAGCACATTCCTGGAGAAATCATTTAAAGGAAAAAATAGAAATTTCTTTTTAGAAAACATCTCCAGGACATTATCTGTTACTCAAATAGTACTTTTCATTTAAAGTGAAGTGTGTAATTTCGCTCACATCATAATTAAGGAAAAAAAATAATTTGCTTCAACGCCTCCAATTTCTTTTCATTTGCACTATTTTATCTGACTAGAAATTAAAAGAAAAAAGGAAAATGAAGGAGGAGACATAACTAGCCACAAACCCTCAAACAGTACATCTCATTAGATCACAAGGCTCCCCATGAGGGAATGAGCTCTCCACACTTACTTCAGGAGCCTCAAGGGTCTCTGGAAGTCTGAGCCAAGACTTCAGCCTCTGGAGGCCACCATGCCCCTGTTGCCATCTGTGGAAAGAGCCTAGCCTTATGCCACAGGGACAACATGTCCTCAGGCAGAGGCTCCTGATGTCCACCACTCTGTCACATACACATTCCCAGCGCAGCCCTTTCTGACCCTCAGAGCTGTAACCTCAGAACCTCCAGTAATGTCAGAGGTTGCCCCTATCCACAATGTTCAGCTTTTGAAAACCATCCCTGGACCCCAGTCCCATGTCACTGTCCAATACTGAGACTCCTCTGTGGTACAGCAATAGGATACAATGTGCAGCTGTGGTGCCTAAAAGCTTTAGGGGGTGCAGACCTCCAGCACCACATCTGGCAGCTGCCTTAGAGCCAGGCTGCTGCAGGAAGCTGGCACAGCAGCTGCTGTTTCAGAAACACTGCAGGAATTCTGCTGCTAGAAAATGGCAGGGATATCAAAAGGTAATCATGCAGAATTTCCCTGAGGAGACTGTCAGTGCTGAGACTCTTATCCCAATCAGGATATTTTTTTTTTAAGTAAAATTAAATTGGCCAGTTGGTTTTATTAATTATTGCAAAATTCTGCTTAAACTGTTCTACCAACAGAGGTGAGAATATTTCTCAGGAAAATAGTACATTGGCCTGTAAAGAGGTGCAAGCAAAAAAAATCAGTAGTCTATTACTAACAGAGTCTATACCAAACCACTCCCCCAGTGCATCATTACTGACTGGGGCCCACTGTTGGCACAGACGTATTTCAGATGAAATACAAATTCTGAGGTTTTCTTATCTGTGTATCATCACTGAGGGACCTTTGGCACTTTTCTGTGAAAAGGAATATTATCTACATCAGCCCGCCACACAGGCAGTTGTGCTGTGCCAAACTCTGCTCCCCCCGCAGCTCACTGGGTACTCTGTTCGCCTTTGCTTGGACAATTGAACAGCATTTGCTACTCAATTGCTACTCAGTTACTCAGTTTGTGATCATCTGTGATTAGGGTTAATTGTGCAGCACCTGCAGGACAGGCTGATAGGAAGGACTCTGTCTACAGGACTCACAGCTACTGCACATAACCAAAGATGAGCCTGGTGGGATCCCTGGGAACACTGTCCCTAGGAGAGCTTCAGAGAGTGAAAGAAGCTGCTGAAATAGGAATATGTATTATTCCCTGAATGGGATTTTTTGTGTGTGTTTGTATAGCTAACAAGATCAGAGTCTGTTTTGTTTGCTGAATTGATCCTTCATATTCTTCCAGTACAATTTAGGTTATCATTTGTTTCATTTATGCGCCACAAACACTCATAAATATTAGGTGTGGATAAGCTCTAAGCCTCCAGACCAATTGCATGCAATATCTACTTTCAAACAGAAATTACATACAGGAGCAACAAAACCATACAGGTTTTCTTTCAACTGATCAGGTAGAAGCAAACATAGTTAAGTCCCAAGTCCTGGCACCGAATCCCCATCATCCCTGCATCAAATATGCTGATTTGCACATCTACTAGGGAATAAGAGGAGCTATGAGTAAGGTCCCCTACCCTTTCTGAGGCCAGATTGCCACTGCTTCTTAGCACAATGGTGTTAACCTACCCAACCAGAAGGATCCCTTGCTTCCCACCCCCATAGCCCAAGGGAGTCCCCAAAACAGGATGCTTTTTCCCAAAGGAACACAGAGCAGTGAGGCAGGAACCCCAACTCACTTTCTCTCCTAAAGTGAAAGTGCCACATTATTAAATTCTGGCTGTATGATCCCATTGCTCCAGGCTGGTTTCCAACCAGGCTCTAATTTTTTTGTCAGCTTACTGGTTGCTGTGGAATTGATTGAATCTGTCAAGATTGAGATGGGAGGGCAGGACTTACTGGACAAGCACAGATCAATTTCCTCATGCTTATCCACTCTCACAGGAGAAATGAAAAACGTTGATTGCTTGTGCATGTATCTCAAGAAAGAGTCATGGAGGGACAGCACTCCCAGTGCATCCTAGAGGCAGTAATTGCAGACAGGTCAGGGCCCATGTGCATGTGCAAACCAGTCCTCACATGGGCAGAAAGCCTGATACAGGAGCCCTAAGGTATCCTAAGCACTTCTAAGGAAGAGCACCTTTTTTGTGCACTTTGGTTTATGGTCTGAGGTTTCATTAAACCTTATCCAAAAATAAAGTTTCCACTGCAACTGACCACGTCAGCTACTCTCAATAGGTGGTGTTAAGCAATAAAACTTTTATAAAAACAGCCTCTGCAAAGCCCAGAAGTTTGAGACTCAGGGTTCTCTGCACCTGGGTGGGTATCACAGCGCCCTGTGAGGAGGTGACTTTGATGCATAGCTAGTGACTGCCCAGCACCCCTTCTCTGTGGCTGCTCAAACCTCCCTCTGGCCTCCCTAGGCAGCACCAACATTTCTAGTGGTAGGTAAGGAGGGCAGCCAAGTCTCCAGGGAGGCACATCCCTCTCTCTGGTAACGAGACCCCCAGCCCTTGCAAAGGTTTGTTTTGTGGTTCCTCTTCGATTCTCCACTTCTCAGGCAGTGGTTAATGGAAACTACAACAAAAAAATGATCTGCTTCGTTGCTTTTCAATTAGATAAGAACTCCCATTAGTGATGCAATTAAGGTGCCGTTTTCAAGACTGTTGTTTAACAGCCTCCTTGGCATTTCACAGAGCTCATTTGTTTTGCTTTGTATTTTTTTTCTTTTCGCAAAAACAGATGCAAAAAATGATTCATTTGCAGAAACGCAGACAAAGCAAAAAGACTCAAAAGAGTGGGAGCACAGTGAGGCGGGCATGCTGCAAGATTGAAGAAGGAAGAAAGAAAGTAAAAAAGAAATGCTTATTCTATACTGTAGAGTAGCTCCTAGGCAGGGGGAATAGGGCAGAGAAGAGAAAAAGACCAAAGTTCCCCCATAATCCTACAGGGCTGTTTGTTGCTGGAAAACAGCACATATGCAGAATAGGCAAAATACAATAACAGATTAGGTCAGGAATTTTGCTCAAGAAAATTATTTTCATGCATTTCTTAACTAGTATAGAAAACTAATCAGCTTTGAAAGATGTCAAAATATTTCATATTTTCCTCTAAATAGAAAAACACCCTCAACAACCACAATCTAAATTCAAGAGACCTTTTTTAAAAAAATTGGTTCTTTTTAAAACATTGGTCTTTACAGTTGAATAAACATTTTAACCATGAAATATCAAATTTTACGAAAAGCATTTGGAAACTAAATTGAGTCTGAGGCTTAAAAAATGAGATGTCTCAAAAGACACTTACAAATCACTTTCCACTGAGCTGCAGAGGTGGGACAGAAGGGCAAAACCTATCTGAGATGCAGTGCCAAAAAGAAGGCAAAAACAACACATAATTCTACAGTGTACAGCATTTGTGGCAACAAATATCACAAAGCATGCCCCTTTCTTCTCAGGTCAACCCACACATGCTAATTGTTTGTGCTGTCCTTGCCCCCCTGTCTTTCAGATTGTCATCATCTTCTGTTTTTCTTCTTCATGCAGATGTTTGAAAAGTGTTTATTCGTATCGCTCAAAATGAATTATTTTGCATAATCTCTAGCTGACAGCTGATATTTGCATCTATGTGGTGAAAAAACCCAAAGAGCCAGGGTTCAGCATCTGCTGCCTTTGAACTTCTCTGCCATTATAGCTTCATCAGGCCAAAGGCAGCAAACACAAAAATCCTATTTTGAAAACATTTTGAGTCTGAGACCAAGGTTGCCAGAGCAGTTAGTGCATGCAACACACAGCCACAGAGACATGAATATTTTAAAAGGACAAATAAATCTCTATCCTCTTCCTAACCCATTACCCAGGGGCTACTAGGAAACATTTATTTCTATGCAAGGAAAAGCATTCCCCTCTTGGTTTTGTCACCCACTCCCTGCTATTTCTCTGTACAGGATCCCTTCTCCCAAAAATGCTAATATTTTCTGCCTTCAAAATCCTTCCTAAAATTATTCACACTTTTGCAAAGCCTGAATGGGCTCAAACCCATCTCCAATATGTCACGGGCAGCTGAGATCTCCACTGACATCTCAGTGCAGCTTAGACTTATCTCTAGCTCTGAAAAATATTTTAGTGCACAACAGCCATAGAATTTTAGCTAAACTGTGTGTTGCAAACCCAGTGAGAAGCCCAAGGAAGCAAATAGACTGGTGTAAAACCAGTGAGTGCTCTGTTCACTGTCTTATTCATTAGCCATCACTGCAATACCCACATTCAGATTGTTTTTCAGAGCTGCTGATTTTCATTCCCTGAGTGACATACAACAGACCTGCATTTTCTCCTAATAATGCAGCATTATGATACCTTTTTTTGCTTGCGGGAAAGAGCTAGTCACAGAATATCTCTGAACAGGATGGGGAACCAGGTAAAATTCTCTGGCAATGGGAGTAGGTGAGGAGCTGAGCTGCTGCAACAATCTTTGTTATATATTTGTGCAGTTCTTGAATGGCAATGATGCCTTGGGAAGACTGACCTGAAACAGAGACTGGACAGAGCTAGAGAATGAAGCAGATATTTATTGAAAGGCCTTTAGGGTATCCCTTGGGCAATACAAGAGCCTGGACAGAGATACACCCAAGGTGGACCCAAATGGTCACAAAATGGACCATCGGTCATGAGGTCTCACACTTTTATAAGTTTTGGTCCATTTGCATATTGGGGCCCAATTGTACAACCACAACCTCTGGTCATGGGGTTCCATCCTTCTTGTTTCTCTCTTCAGTCCCCTGTTTGTGCTTTTGGGCGTGAAAGTTGTTCTCCCTGTCCTTGGTCTTCAGCAGAGAAAGGATTTGTTTTGTCTACCTACTCTGTGAGGAGAGCTTACTAGCACTTAATATGAGGCTCAGAACTACACCCCTAGGCAGCACAGAATCTGAAAAACAGGAAAGCGAAAACTTAAAGCATCAGCAACATTAGCAGAAAAGCTGTCTGGCTCAAGTCATCATCCCTGAATCCTCCCTGTAGGGTTCTCATAAAATAAAAAACCAAGCGTCCTCCAGGAAAACAGGGCTCTTCTTTGCAATTGGGTTTTCCTCTCATGGAGGGCCTGACAAAATGCAAGGATGTCACTGAAATCATGCCAGGTGTCTGGATCTGCAGCCTGCTCCTACAGCTTGTCCCAGGTCCTTCCCACCAACCCTTGGGGCTTTCCTCCTCCTTTGCACTGACACGCAAATCCTTACCAAAGTCACCATCATATTCCTCATCTGTCCCAGGAGAGAGGCTGAGGGGAGCTGTGGGAGAAGTGACTGGGAGCATTCCCATGTTGCTGTTCTTTAATACCTTTTATGGGGAAAGGACTCATGGCCTTCTGAAGTGCAGTACAGAAAATTTGTCAAATGCTTTGCCTGAGGGGTCTTGAAAAGCTCCTCTCTATCTGGGTGACTAAATCTAGATTAAAGATGCATGGTTCTGCCAGCTGCTGCTTTTCAATTTAGATGCTTGCACTGTATGCTTATTTATTTATTTTTAGGATATTGATTTTGTCAGGAGGCAAAGCAAGGGTTGTAGGAAAAAATATAAGTCTAGAAGTCAGCAGTGTTGGACTTTTAAGGGGATAAAGAGATTTACTTCTAAAATAAAACCTTTGCCAAGTGCACCAGTTTTATCTAGGCTACAAAGTCCCAAATTTTACTGTCATTCAAGGGCAATGACAAAGTACCCTTGACTCAGCTGGGAGCAAGTCTGGGGCATGACAACACAGCTGCCAGTAAGTGATAACCTGGCAGGGGTGGGAGTGGTTTGCCAGAATGCCTGGCTGTGAGCTGCATTTCCAGCACACCTTCAGGCAACAGCAGTGCCAGTAGGGTACACCAGGTTAGCCTTTCTGAAGTGAAAACCCCGTGGTGTTACTGCAGACATGGACTTGGTGCTCCATAGTACCCAGGAGTGTGGTCAGACTGGCACTTCCCTGATGGCAGAAGTAGCAGATGCAGGTCACTGCCAGGATTCCTCCAGCCATGTGGCACGTGCTGCACTGGATCCAGTTGATTTCTGAGGGGTCCCATGGTGATAGGACAAGGAGTGATCTGAGTAAAGCAGCCCTGTTCTCTTGACGTGTCTATAGTATAAAAAGACAAAGAACACCATTTTACCAGTCATTTCATCTACACCTTTTCTAGCACTAATTGTACAATTAACTCCTTAATCTATTAAGAGAGGGGGGGAAAAGTACTTACACTTAGCAGGTAGTTTGAATCAGAGTTGGCTTGTGTCATTTTTCTTTTAAACCTTTAAAACTGTATTTGCTTGAAGTACTTCAAATGTTTTATTGCTCATACTACAGTACATAACAAAGTAATTGTGTAATTAAGAGATAATGTCAATGCAATAGACCATTGTTGACAAGCTAATAGTCTCCTGCTGCTATTGAAATGCCAAGGCAAAGCTAAAGAATATGCAGGAAAAAAACATACATGCAGGAAATTAGATGAGGTTGTTTGTTTTTCAACTGAACTGGCAAGCTCTGATTGGCCAACCAATGTAATTTAGTATAGGTTGGATTCCCTCCACAACAAAGTACTAGTTATGCAAAGGAGTGCTCAGGTGTTGTACAGCAAGATGGTGCATATGGCAGTGAAGAGGATGAGAGTCAGAAATCCACCACTGTTTGTTCTGGGTCTGGTCTCCCAGGAGGAGCTGTAGCAGAAGCATTCATGCAGAAAAAATGCCTGAAGCCCCCACCAAGTGAGATTCTCTGCTATCCTGTGGAGGATCCCTGTGGCTAGAACCACTGGATGATTTGACCCCGTATTTTTTACGCACCCAAGTGAAGGAAGACACCTAAGCTTTAGCTGGATTGTGATACAGCCTCCTAATTTAGCCCTGGGTATGTACACTAAACCTCAGAGCCAGAAGTTCACTGACTCCCGTGCCAATTCATCACTAGCCCAGGTCACGCTTCAGAGACATCTGAGCTATTCTGAGTTCCTTCCCTGGAACTTTCTGCCAGCAGCATCAGTTCAGTTTCCTTGTCCCTGGGAGCAGCAGTCCCCATCTGCTGTCCTCCCTGCACTGTTGGAACTGCAGGGATGCAGAGCTGCTGCCAGCTCCAGGGTGGCTGTGTTTTTTCTGCCTGGGAAGCCCTCACCACAGGCTTCCTGAGACACTCAAGCTGAGCCAGAAAGCCAGAAAGCCAGAAAGCATTGTCCAGTGTTTTATTGCTGCTGGCAGCCACAACTCATGTTCACACTAAATTACACCCAAACTCTTAACAGAGGGGGGAAAGCCAGGGCCCAGTTTTAGCCCACAAACTCCAAAGCAGAAAGAGGGAGGGGAAATATGGATTGTCAGCCACACAACCACAGAATAATTAAATGGCTGGAATTGCAAGATACCTGGAGATTATTTAGTCCAATCCTTCTGCTAAAACAGGTTCACCTAGAGCAGACTTCCCAGGATCACATCCAGACAGGGTTTGAATATCTCCAGAGAAGGAGGAGGATCCACAACCTTTCTGGGCAGCCCTTGCCAGCGTTCTAGCATCCTCAAAATAAAAAAGTCTTTCCTAATAGTCAGATACAACTTCCTGTGATTCAGTTTGTGCCTATTGCTGTTTGACATGTCACAGAACATTACTAGTCCCATCCTCCTGACGCCCACCCTTAAGTCATTTGTATGCACTGATAAGATCCCCTCTCTGTTCTTTCCTTCAGTCCCTCCTCAAAAAGTCAGCAGATGGCTGAGTGGTGCTTCCTTGCCCAGGAATGAAGCATGCCAAGATACACAGACATGCAAGGCTGGAGGCAGAATTCTGGATAGGGATATCCAATATGACACAGGAAAGAATATTGTGTTGGTACAGGTCAAAGGGGACTGTGGCCTCCACAGTGTCCATGACAAGGTCATGCTAGCATGTGACTACCAGCCATGTGATTTCCAGCATTTACTACTGTTATTTATATGAGGGTTAATCTCTTCTCTTTTAAATGTGCTTCATGTACCCAACAAAAACAAATTATCTCGAGTTGTTGCATTGCCTTGGTACATTTAATACATTAAAAACCACCACATTGATTGAAAAAAGTTGAAAAGTTGCAAAATCAAAGATAACAATGAAAAGAGGTTTGTGCAATCTTGCTTCAGACCTGTGTGGGCAAAGCACATGTCCTGGTCTTTAATTTCATGCCCACATACACCATCTTCAAGTGCCCTCACCACCTGGAGAGTACAGTGGATTTGCTCCCCCCAGAAGCAGCTGTTCAGTAATTCATTTTATCTTAATTTGTCTATGTTCAGCCCCAGGCCTTATTTATGTACACTGTGAAGACTTAATCTGAAGACAATATTAATCATAAGTTCTTTAAACATTCATCATTACAATGTTTGAGTGGTTTGAAAAAATAATTAATACAAAGAGCAAATCTTGAGAATTGATGTGGTATTGCTACTTCCCATGGAGATGGAGAATTGAGATGGTGAGATATTACATCTGAAATGCCCAGCTGTGCTGGGTGTTGCATTAGAAAGTCCTGGCTTGGTAGGGGATGTGAGGTTTTGAGGCACTTTAATTGCTTTGAGTCTGGTTGCTGATTTCTCTCCTCTGTTTTACCAACAGACTCCACAGCCTGCATTGTGCACAGGCAGGACATGGAAGACTCTGAGTTAGAATCTCACTGCCCAGCATCACACACAAGCCCTGTAAGCTGCAGTACAGAATCCATATTTCCAAGCAGCATCAATCCACTTTTCCAAGCAGCATCACATTGTTTCAATCATGACAGCCCCGTCCACCATCTCCTCCAGGTCCCTGAAGCATTTGCTGTGAATGTTTCCTCCCAAAGACCATGGCAGTAGAAGATGAAGGTTGTGTAGACTGTACTTTGCTTTACCTGCAGAGGCACTCCATACTCCTCTTTCCCTGATTATCCAGACTAGATACTTTTCTGGAGAATACAGTGGTTTTCCTTCATTGTGTGTCAGGGTTTCCCTGCTAGGGAAATCAAGGCATTAGAAGGGGTTGATGCAAATCCAAATTTCTCCCTAACCTGCACTCTAGAGCACAAGGTTTGTAGTCAGACTACCAAACACAGAGGCCACCTGAGGACTGGAAATACAGAAAAAGGACCCCCCCCAGAGCAGGACTAATCATGTTCACTGAATGAGACAGAAATCCTGTTGAAAAGCATAGCAGGCTATCCCACAATTAGAGAATCACTCATAATGCGCAGAGGGATCTAATTAGGATTGTAAATCATAACAACCCTGAATCATTAAGGTATTTCAGCTGTGGAATTCCTAAGTTTCATGGAATCTGGGGGAATAACTTTGACTCAGGGCAAGTAATTTGTGGCAGTTAGAGTCACGAAACATCTACCAAGTTTGAGGAGAAAGCACAGCTCTCTGCATCAGTGGTAATCCGTAGTCACCAAAGACATGCAGGATTTTATTGAAAGGACCAGTGTTCCATCTCTCACTAGTGTCACACAAGGACAGCTCAGTGTTTGGGACATGAGTTATCCTGCATGCAGACCAGGCCCAGCAACGACAACCAGCAGCAAAATGCAGCTCCTTGTCCAAGGCAGGAACCAGCAGAGAGTGAAGTGAGGCTGGGTAACAGTGTTGTCTGTCCCTGCATGTGTCCTGTCTGGCTCCCAGACCTCACCCAGGGAGAGAAGCAGGTGGCTCAATGCGCTGAGAGCAGGATTGCTGTCACCAGGATGTACTCCTGGAGGCACAGAGATACTGGTTAAGCTGTATTTCTGCCAGCTGCTGCAGCCTAGTGTCTCTGTAGTCCTCTATGGGAAACACCTCTTTTAATTACTGTCTCACTGCCTCATCTTAAGCTTTTTGGCTTGATAGCTCTACTGGTGCCTATGCCATAAGCTGTATGCATCTCAATATGCATCTGTCCTTAAATACTACATTGACTTCTTACTCCTGTGGGGCAAGACCTCCACTCGTGTTACTTTCTCCTTGGTGCACACTGCAATGTGGTTCCTACTTAAAGAGAACAAAAAGCTTTTCTCTGCAGCAAATGACTGAACTTTGATTCACATCACTTCACAAAAAAAGGGCAAGTTTGGCAGACTGCTTCTGTGATCACAAAAGTACGTGAAAATAAACCTATGATAGAGCAAACTAGTGCTTTCAACCTTTTTCCCTCTTCCCCTTTACCTCTTCTTTTTTAAAGAATTGTCGAAATTATGTTTTCTTTTTGATTACTAAAGTGCATCAGGTCTTCCAGAAGATACAGAGATGAAGAGCTGCTTTTCTACAATCCTGCTACATGAAACACTCACATTCAAACTCTAAAAGTGTCATTATGAA
>VYXD01003870.1:1233876-1251747 GCA_013397195.1 Hylia prasina
AAAAAAAAAAAAAAGACAAAAAAAAAAATTCTCCAGCTTTTTCCCTCTTTTTTTGCAGGTCCTTGCACATGATCTTCTGAGTGACAGTGATGGTTCTTGCTTTGCCCAAATCACACAGAACCTTCCAGCAATGCCAAGGAGCACTGTGCAAGCAATAGCATTCATTTTCATGGGAAAGTAACTATCTGGAAACACTCATTGTGTTTCTCAGCTTTTCTGGATATTAAACAGCAGATCCCCAGAAAAGGAGGAGTTACTGATGCATGTTCTGTGGACTACCACTGTGTAACAGCAGGATCCTCAGCATTGAAACTGGCTAGAAAAGGATTCCAAATGTACACATTGTAGCCAGACATCAAAGTTTTGGATTTCCTGACCAAAGATCCAGCTGCTTTTTTATTCTACTGCATTTTAACTCTAGTAACTTTTGGACTCAGAAGCATCTTCAAAGTCAAGGTCATTTTGGCATGATACTATCTCCAGAAATAGCTCCAGGAAAAACGTTTTCTTTCCAAAAAAAAGCTTCAAAATGCTCTATAAACTTAGGAACACAGGGACAATTTAACCACATGAGTGAAACCCCTCAGGTAAGGAATGTGTTAGCTGTTCAATAGTTCATGAGGACAATGTACAAGAATATAAGATAGGAAGTGCAAATTCAGGGAAGGAGGAAGGAGAGAGGCACTTTTTAAGGGAGCAAAGAAATACAAAAAAATACCTGAACTCCAGTCTAGAGTCAACCTTGAGTTTACCAATTTCCTCATTTAGTGTCACATTTTTTATTTGGAATTCAAAATGATGGTATTATTTGCTGATGTTTGCACAATAATGTGAGATCTACTCCTGAACTGTGACAGTCTTAGTAAGATCAAAATCAGCTAAACCATGATAGTGAAATTGTTTGCACTTTTCTGCCAAATGTATTTTAAAAGGCACATGAGCACAATGTAAGCAGTACCATTGCCTCAGGGAAAATGGTTTTTTGCTAATATTTGCCACCTTTTTATATATAGAAATTTGAATGAAGTTGCCCATCTAGCAAGGTAGACACATTTCCACCAGAGAGTTCATGATCACAGATCTTCAGAAATGGCCCATATTTCACAATTCTTCAGTAATAGGCAAAACTAGAGACCACGTGCAAAAGATAGACATCAAAACACTGTCTGTGTCCCTGAAGTTTTCCTTGCAGCCAAGGGTTTCCTGTGTCTTTTGAGATCACATCTGACTGTTTATTGGGCTAAAGTGTGAAGCCGCACGTCTACAGAAATAAGACCATTTCTCCTGTGCACAGCACGGCCCCTGGCATGCAATGGCTGGAATGTCCCATTCAGCACAGGCAGGCAGTTTTTCCTCAGGTTAGAAAATAAAAACTGTCACCTGTCATCTGCAATGTAGGTGTAGACAAAGTGCTTTGGAATTCAAAAGCTCTGCTGTACTCTGATTATCACTTTTAGCTCCTCTCTTTAGATGAGGAGGAACTTTACTGTCTCTCCCAGCTACCAGTATATGTAGTGTGGAGGACAAACAACATCAGGAGTCAGTGAGATGCAGAGACCATCTCAGCTGTAGAGATATCAAGGACAAAACAAGCAAATCCATGGCCAGGATCATATGATGAGGAGGGAGGAGGAACAGAAATAGGTGGCAGTGTTTAAAAAGAAATAAATCTGAATTCAGGCAACGCAGCTGGGCCTCTATAGGAGCAATTATCTAATCAAAACTTATTCTGAAAAGCAAACCAGGAGCTGAGGGCTTTGGGTTTTTTTTTAACTCCCTTACCCCCACTTCTGTGTAGAAAAGCAGAGCACACTTCAAACTGTGCCACCTCAGCTGTGCGTGGGAGGCTGCGGCAGAGCTGGCATTGTTCGAGCTTCTCCCAGACAACACCACTTATCTGCAGCTCAGCACCGCTGATGTGTTCTCTGAAAGGCATAAAGAGGGGACCAGAGAAGCTAAACGTTGTGGGGAAACTGACTGCTATTCTCACAACACTCAATAGGGGCCATTTTCATGGGCTCTTGTATTCTTTCTTGAAGATGGTAAACAGAGAAACAAAGAGTGGCAATTCTCTGGGATTCTTGCAAGTGTGCACAAATCACAAAGCATTGAATGTATTGTTGATCAGCTTTCCTCCATTTCTGTTCCAAGGGTTCTGGTGGTTCTGAGGTTCCCTTGGGTAACTGCTCACTCCAAAGCATTGCTCAATCCGAAGTGAACAGATTTAGTACTAATAATAACAGCAACATCATACTTGATGTGCCATGACTTGTACCAGGGCAGTAGTCCATGTTTTGCCTAGATTCAGAAGGTTTTCACAGATGCAAATGGGAGAGATCTACTTCAACTGGAATGAAACCTCCATAAGGCCACCCTGCAGAGTGCAGAAAGAGGTTTGCTCTGACTGTGGCTCACACAGTAATTTAATAGTCCAAGTTGCCAGTGTTTGCTTCCCATTGTGTGCTAGTTTTGCTCATTCTTTCAAGGTGTCTCCCATGTTTAACAGAAGGGATATAAAAGATCTTAGCAGACAGAGAGGGTTGCCTCTTACAACACCCTGTAAAGCATAATTAGTATTAATATTGGGCCTTAGTGAAATACGTCCTGGTGGCTCAGATCCCAGAAAGCCATGAGGTCTTTCAATAATTTATAATTTTAAAAAGCTTTTCAGTTAAGATTTCCAGACCTGCTCTCTGCTTGTGGGTAATATTTTTATTTTACTATTCGTCAGAATTCTTTGAATGAACTGTTCAGCAGCTTTTGAGACTGAAACAGAAATGGACAGTCCTTAGTACATATTTGCAGAAAAGCCTGAACTGCAACATTGAAGCAAATGGTATTGAAAATTAAGCCTTGGCATGGATCCCTCCTTTGGGAGAAAACAATTTGTAATCCAAAAATCAGGACTGTGAACCTGAACTGTGAAGCATTTTGCAAACAGCAGAGCCAGAAAGAAAACAAAATCTGCTCACCTCGTCAGCCTTCTCTGTCACAGAGACATTAGGGCTTTCCTGATTCATTCCTGTGAATGATCTTTGGCTTGATCTTTAGAAAACATCTAGTCTGGATGGCAGCATTTTGTTGACAGAGGTACAAACCTCTCACAAAGCACCTGGTGCCTGTGCTTAATAACCACTGCAGGTGGAAATGCCTGCTCTGTTTTCAGGTCAAACCCCTGGAGGTGCCCACCTCAGCGCTGCCTGATGCCTGCTGCTGAAGGAAAAGCATCCATACCTGCAGTACCCCCACATTGGCAAGGGCAGGCAACACACTTTAAAAGCTACAAATGGGCTGATTTTGCTAAAGCTGAATTTACTTTCAGTACCATTCAAGTCCCATCCTTCACAATAGCAGTATTGGTGTTTTGCAGTCTTGGACAAATGCCTGCAGAAACATTACAGAATCATTATATTTCATCTCCCCACATTTTCTGCTGAAGATGAAGTAGGGAGTGATATTTTTCATTTACTTTCCAGCTCACATTAAGCTGCACACTGTTAAACGGCCGCTTTGTGCTCCCTGCAGGCAGTCTGCAAACCTCTCTGAAAGCCTCCGGGAGAAAAGGAGCTTTCCAACAAAGTTTATTCCTCTTCATTATTGATTGTTTAAAAGATTAATAAAATATGACTCCAAAATCGAGTTGTGTTAGGCAACCTGAGCAAACAAAGCTGTGAATCTGAGACTGCTCTGTTCAGAGCTGTAACAAGTTCTGATAAAAGGGCATTGAATATTGGAGGTAATAACTCCTCTTGGAGATGTGAAGCTAAGGAAACCCTTGTGCCTGAATTTACTTCTTTCATTCAGGGAGAAACAAGAAACATGAGAGTCCATTGTGCAACTGCTGGGGGTACATTAGGACTTTCTCAGCTTTCCCCTGAGGTTTCAAGTGCCTGTGCCAGGTCTGAGATGCTAAGCTAGAAATGTCTTTGAAGGTAAATCATTAGTACAGATTTTAGCAGATCTATGAAAGATCAGGAAAATTTTCATTATGCACATACTCGCAATGTCTTCAATATGCACATTTTAGGGCACCAAGTGGGATTAGGGATGATTCCCCTCCATCTATGGTTGTACACCTATCCAGTGCTTTACAGGAGAGTCTGGCACCGTTGAATCCCTTGGGTATTTTGTCATTAATTCCATGAGGCTGACATTTCAACAATATTTTTTTTCCTACCAGTATTTAATGCAGGTCCTAGAAAGAAGGTAGTGAGCTTGACATTAGCTTTTGCAAAATGCATCTTCTCCCTGATAGAAATGTGTCCTTACCCTACAAACCCCGGTGAAATAAATGAGTGGAAACACTCAAAAATGTGGCTCATTTTAGGGGACTGAGGGTCAGCCCATCATTTAGAAACAGTGAATGTATAATGTCTTGCTTTGTGTTCTGAGTAATTTAGTCCCAATAAGCACACTGAAAATCTGCATTTACATTTGAAACACTTCTTGAGCAGGGCTCCACAGAAATCACAGAACATCATTTAACAGTCCATTTTCCTGGCCTATTTTCTTTCTCCACCCCCCAGCCTAATGTTACTTTTCTGTAAACACGTAAATCAGCATCATCTATATTCATTAGGTTACTGACCTGTTCAGGCAAATTACCCGTTTTGCATGAGTCTCCCCCTTTCTGATTAATATAAATGACTTAAGTTAATTATGTTTCTCTTCATAGAAAAATATTTGTCAAACTGTAAAAGCATCAATAAAAATAAAAATGTAGAATTTAGAAGGGGACACGTGTGTAAAAAAGATCGGGATGGCTCCTACCACACCCAACTCTTATTTCAAAGGTGTCTACCATCCCATCTAATCCAATCCCTGCCAAGGAGACCTTACCCTCAATTAGTTGAGAACACCAGTTTGACCTGAGATTGATGAGGTCAGCAGAAAATAATTAACCTACTCAGATCTATACTATTAGTCTACAGCAAATATGAGCCCTTCTTCCTGCCTTGTGTCTGTTCTACAAGAAATTTCACATGGAAATATCACAAAATCTTGCATTGGTTTATCACACCAACAAGGTCAGCTTTATTTCTTTGTTCCTTATGGCCCTAAATCTGGAAGGCCTCTGAAAATGTCAGTTCTCTGTAAGTTTCCTCAACTACAACTTCCTGCTCAGTTTTTACTCTCAGGAACACCCCGTAGCACCAAGGAGAAAGCATTACTGCTATGCAACATTTGAGCTTTGGTTTCCTTTCCTTCCTTTTTTCTAGGCATCACCTGTTCTTCCTCATCTTTCTGATGGAATTAAAATAAAATAAAATAAAATAAAATAAAATAAAATAAAATAAAATAAAATAAAATGTAGAATACATTCTACAGACGAGAAAAAAATAGACCAAAAAGAGTGATATTTCCATCACAGACTGGGGTGCACAAAGTCTGACTTTCATGGGAACAAACCAGCCACATTCAAAATCCCTCTGTGTCCAGACAAGGACAACTCCTCCCTGATGCATACAGGTGTCAAAAGAGGGCTGACAGCTCCACAGTCTGCAAACGTGACCCATCTTCCCCTGGGGTGCAGTTGCATTCAAAAATGAGGTATTTTCCATGGAGCAGGTTGCAGAATAAGTTGCAGGTGGTAGAACCAAGTCCAAAGCCTCTTTTTCTCAGTACCACTTGCAGTGTGAGGCTGTACCTGGATCCCATCCTTGCACTGAGCAGCAGAAAGTTGTGTGACCTCCTCTTGAAGCTGTTTTCTCCAGTGAGGGGAGCAGCATTCCCATTAGAAGTTGGGGTACATCCTATAGCCTCATCTGGGGCAGGGAACTTCGGAGGAGCTTTTCCAGAGTGAGAAAATGCAAAAGAGTATTTATTCATCTAAACAGTTCAGTAGCCTTGAAACCCTGTCAAGCCAAGCTGATTACTAAGTCTGAGGATTTGGAACGGTTTCTATTTGTTCCAGCTCAGTTCTCCCACCCTTGCTTTATTTCATCTGGCCAAAGCAGCTTTAAATCTGAGCAGGCCAATGTGCCTGACATTGGATTTACTCAGCCCAAAGCCAAAGTGATTTCAAAATCTAGTAAGGGAAGAAAAGAGCATTGGCTTCTGATTGACTTAATTCCCATTCAAGCAAAAAGTCCACTGACTTGTAATTGAAAATCAGTTTTACCTTTCAGGGAAAAAAGGACCAGCATGAATTATCAGCTGGAGTCTTAGGGAACTTTTGCTCAAGAAGCCACATTTGTGACCTTTAATTGTCACAGAAAGCTAAATGTAGATGACAGAAATCTCATACATCTGACAGCAAATTTACAGTCACTGTTTCTAGCACAGACATACGTTTTCCTTCCTTACTGTGAAGTGGCACTTCTCCATCTCTGGTTGAATAGCTATTCATCACAGTCACCCAGTATTTACTGCACACAACTCCTCACCTTAAGATAAAGCCAGCTGCTCTAAAAATAACACAACAGAGCTGGTTTCTCTCTCTCTCTCTCTCNCCCATATCTCTGTGTTCTCATAAGAAAATCCAGTGACATGCCCTGCCATGGTTAAATTGCACACGCACCCACAGCTGCCACCACAGTCAAAAAGGGGGGATCGAAATGTCCAAAAATAATTTATTTTCATCTGCACAGCTGCAGCACCACATGTGCCAGGCTTGCCACACATGTGACAGAAATCAGCTATGTGCCACCACAGCAATCAGCCTTCCTGGATTTCTGGATAGCTGCTGCTGTAACACAATGTGCATAAGAAACCTGGGATATCTCGGGCTGTGCCAGTAGGCTGGGGCATGTTTTGTAGAAAAAATAATCTTGTTTCTAAATTAGCATGCTCACAATTATAAGCTTAGAGAGAGAACTAGAACTGGTAAGAGGAGAGTTTCTGGAACTGGGCCAGGAAGCACCACACTGAACTGAAACACTACAAATAGGGATTTCAAACCAGATGTTGCAGGTTTTATCCATAGCCCTTGTAGACACTTTTCTCCACAGCTCCTAAAGCATGTTTTGAAGAAAGGATTTTATAGTGGAGGAGTTCTAGGGTACAGGAACACAGGATGTGTTTCCAAAGGTACAACTGAGAGTAACACACTGAATTTGTCCCAACTTTCACCTGGAAAAACTTCACAGACATTGCTTGACCAGCTGCTCAAAGAGTATTGGTGTCACAGCTGGCAACAGGATCAGACACTTGCTGCTCCCTACCCAAAGATCTCTCCACAGGAATGCACTCTTCCTCTGCCTGGTTTCCAGCACAACCCAAAGAGATTGTGTCTCTGCTGGTCCTTGCATCCCTCCAGCTTCTGATATAATTGATATTAATTTCCCAGTGTTGTAGATATTTGCAATGCACCAGATGGGCCATTGTTTAATTAATAGGGCTGGTTTCATTCAGTCTGAGCTTGATTAAATGAAAACTCCATCTGTGAAAAACCAAAACCTGCAGGCAGGATACAGGAGAGTGGTGCTGTTATCAGCTTTGATGATTTTGAGAGAAGAGATTGGATGGGGTAAAGTTATGCTTCCCACCATTTTTATGTAGGAATAAGGGATATTCTGTCTCTAGGCTGATATTAAAACTTGATGTTAAAATAGCCTGGGAAGGAAAGGGAAAAAGAGTGTGTGACTGGTGTTGGGGAGAAGAAAACAGGAAGGTGGGATGAGTAGAGAAACAGTGAGCCATGCTATCCCTGAAAGGATGACACCCAGGGAGTAGTGGTGGACAAAGAAGGCCAGAAGTCATCTTTTTGCCTTCAACATTTGGAGTTGATTGTTGAGTGAGCATGACCTTGAAAACAATTTGTGGAGCCTCTGTTCCCATCCAATTTTATTCCTTTAACCTCTGCAGACCTCCCTGAAGTTAAGATCCTTTAGCCATCCAGCAAACACCACCATCCATCTTGGACACCTCATCCTTGGGATGTGGCAGAGCACAACCCTGTTCACTTCTGCACTCCAAAAATTAACCTGTGACAAGTGAGGGAGTGCAGGAAGGAGAAGGGCTGTCAGAGAAGGACCTGGGGCCAGGCTCACCGGAAGCAGTTGGCCTGAGAGCACCACAGCCTCTCCAGCACCTGCTGGGGTGGTCCCAGTTCCCTGGGTGGAATGCAGCACCTTTTTCATACCAATGGACACCAGCCACTCTTCAAAGGAGTGGAAAGAGCTTACACCTCCATGCAGCCCAGCACTGTGCAGCCAAACGTGCCAGGAGCAATTTAGCTGCCCAAGTATAGTCCTCTAAATGCCTTTGGTACCTGGGACATCCACCCCAGACACCTGCAGCCCTGTGTGAATGCCCTCAGTGTTATCAAGTTTTTTCAGGCAAAATGAGCTCACTGTCTGTGGGGTTTGGGGGTAGCTTTCCCATACAGTGCTCACAGCCTAGGTAGCTTTTCTTTTGTTCCTAGCATCAACCTTCTTTGCTGCAATCTCTTGTTATTCTTCTAAAACCAAAACAGGTGAGCTCGGAGGCTTGATTTCAGAGGGCCAAAAATAAATAGCTTGTAAAGTGTATGTTATTTCAGCCTCTGGCAACTGATCTGCATTGCAAATCACAGCATGTTGTTGCTGCTGCCAACCCTTAGAGAGACTCCTTTAGTCCAAATTAAGGGGTCTGAAAACTGAGGCTGATAGAGGCTTGTACCAAACCTCCCTGACAATTTAGAGCAAGGGTTGTTGTAAATACTGCCTTGAGCTCTTCCAGATTCAGAATGAGTTTGAACCTTGGTCTATATAGGTCCTGAAACTGCACCTGTATGGAATTCATACAAAACATTGTTCTCTTCCATGGAGGAATGAGACATGGTCTCAGAGCAATAAGGGCCTCAAAGCCATAAACAGGGACTGACTCCCATTTTTTGCAGCTACTGCAGAGCCCATGACCATGGATGGTAAACCCTGAGCCTCCAAGATCAGTCCCATTCATGGTAAATTGAGACATCAGTAAAAGGGATGGAAATTCCTGAATCCTTTGTTGATTCTGAAGCCATAGAAGAAGGTTTTGAACTTAAGAATCAGCAGAACACATGTGGCTGCTCATGGATCCTGCAAAAATTCAAAATCCTGAAATGTCTCAGACTTTGCTTCACTGCATTTGCTCACTGCCTCTATACCCAGCTGTTAGGTTCTAACAGCTCTATACTGTCAACAAAAAGACAGTCACCAAAAAAATTGTGTTAAAAAGATTTGTTACAATTTCTAAAATTTATGTATGCTTAAGATGTCTAAATAGGCTGGATATCAGACTGATTTAGGGACTAGCATGCTACCTTACACACACTCAGTGTGAACAATCAGGAGACCAGGACCAGGAAGCCAAGCTATTTGCCAGTGCAATATTTTTCAGATGGTGCTCTGCTTCTGTATCCCCAGAAAATTCTTTATAGACAAAACAAATAAATGAGCACTCCTTGGAAGGTGATACACACAGCAGATCTATACTAAATTCATGCTTCCCAGGCAAAACAGGCAACCTAAACTAAAAATTCAAATGTTCTACTGGGAACTTTCAGCTCAGCTTTGGTCACCCCCTAAGAATATGCATGGATTTCCAAATGACCTCAAGTTTTGTATGCTCCTAGAATTGTCCCCTGGGCTTCCCATCTGGCATCATTCCCAACCCTCCTTCTGCTTGTTTTCTTTCCCCCTCCTGTGGAATTTTATTTCAAAGAATTAATTACTGTCATCTTACATTATCTTTGACTCATTACTTCCAGATTGTTCTATTTTTTTTCCCCAGCTACACACAGAGTGTTGTGGCCATTACTGAAACAGAGTCAGCAACAGCAGGGTAAGCAGACCCCCATCTGCACAACCAAGGACTTTAAAGACAGAAAAGCCTTAAGAGTTTGCATCCACTTCTTCATTCTGTCTCCTGAAAAGATGTTCCTCTTTTCTGTATGTGCCCTGTTAAAACATTTCCCAGTTTTCCTCTGACTGACCTTATGTTTTACAAGCATCTGATTTCAGTACCTTCTTTGCTTCAGTCCTGCACTAACAGATTCCCTCAAAGGATGCTCCCTGCTCCTTGGACTGACTACTCTTTTCCTTACTCTTCATACAGTCTGGTTTGTCTCTCTTCCCAAATGGTGGGTGACTATCACTACCCTCATCATAAGATGGGCTGGGGAAGGAAGAGACATTAAGCTACAGAGAGGGGAGCAGATACCACAGCCACCTCCCTGCCACCTCCCAGCACCAGCTCCTTCATTCCAGCTGTAAAGTGCCATGCACAACCCATAGCTCTCTGATAGAAGGCTCCTGCCTCACTTTCCCCAGCAGTGAGGCCTCTGTCTTGCCCTCTGTCTCACGGCAGTGGTCACTCTCCCATGCCAGGATGTCACACACCACTTGTGTGCGAGGGGAGCATTTTGGATGACTCCTTCTGGCAAGTACATTGCCAGCACTGGGCTCGACCTCACAGGTTAGAAGAGAAGGTGAATGAGAAGTTTGTCTTATTTGTACTTATACTGCTGCTCAACCATGCATGTAGGATATGTCCTTGACCCTATTTACCCCCACCTACCCCCCAGTCCTTCTGGAGAACTGCTGTGGTCTAGAACTGGACAGCATGGAGAGACTTCCCATCTTGCAGGTCTGCAGTAATTTTTGCAAGACTTGACTGAAAGGATTTAAGAGCTTGTTTTATCCCAGCCCAGAGTTCATAGCACACCTCTACCTTTTTCTGCAAATAATGAGTGAGATTATTAAGACAGAGACCCGATAAACCTGTGCTGCAAAGAAAATGCATGATCAAAATGGCACCCTGTGTAGTGCCACACTGCAAAGCTCACTGGGGAGGATAACAGGATCAGAGTCCTGCTGCTTGAAACCAATCTCCTCACATGGTCTGGCCAACAGGGCACAAAAGTCACCACTAGCCATTCATGGAAGGTGAAGTACCATTCAAAAGTAAACTTGCCATGGGATTTGCAGCAGCTGCACCTCATTGGCAATGAGGTGCCCTCGTGCACCCTGAGTTCTGTTCTGTCTCAAGCAAAACAGTGGTTAAACAAAACTCATGAAAGCAAACATTTTCCCTATTTTGCTCTGTGTGTGTGCTTGTGTTGATGAATCATTCATCAGTAGTCAAAGGATTCAATATTCATAAGCAAAGACTGAAGATGTGAAAATCAAGGGGAGGGAATATTCCCAAGCTCCACTCATCTTGCAGGCTCATCCTACTTATAAACTGCTTCTTGCTCCAGGTTTTCCAAGTCTTTCAAGTGTGGCCATCTCTCATACACACTTTTTTGCAGGCTTTAATAAACAGTGAAATACAAATGTTAATATTTTAGCCATCATCATTCTAAAGCTCATTAAATTTCAAATACCAAATTCATCTGAGATGAATGAGGCAGTGTCTTCAGGTATGAGGTTATTTGTGGAAGCAGAAAGACATTACTGTATTGGTTATATCCTGCTCATATTTTGAAGAATTTTTTTTTTCCCAATGGCACAGGCAAGAGACTAACATTTTATGTGTTTATATATATCATGTATCCTAATCGAAAATTAGATTCTTGGAAAGAAGAAGAAAAGCATTAGGGAAAAGTACTGACTTGTTCCAAACATGCACAATTCAAGTCATGTTTATAAATCTTTGCCAGTTAGTACAGATAAATAATTTCCAAAATGCAATTTGTTCACAAATGGCTCTTTGGTTCCCAGTCACTCATGATGTGTGAATAGTCATGTGGCATAATTTTTGTTCTTGGGCTCAGTGACTGAAACTTGTACATGAGATATGCCTCCAAAAAGGAGACCAGTGAATGACAAATAGCAAATAACTCGTTTCCAGAATGTATTCTTCAACCATTTAAAACTTGCAAACATTTTCATAAATTCCCAGCAGTCACTGGGAATTTATGAAATTCCCACACTGGGTGAGTAATAAGTTGCAATGCCTCTGCGAATAGCCATGAATCTCATTCAGGAGGAGAGTCCTCCAGATTTCCTCATTATTCAATCAGCTGCAGCACACAATAACTGGAGCAACCTACTAAATTCCAGAGGCAGGTTGATCATCTCTGGCAACAATCTGTAAAACAGTCTAGGTTAAATTATCAGATGCTGGGTCAATTTGCAAAGGTTAAGCCCTGTTCCCTGACTTTGAAAAATTTACCAGCAAAGCCAAAACAAAACACTGCTAGAAAAACACATGCACACTTCATACACCCAAGAGAAATGGAGATAGCAAGACCCTTTGGAGTTGAGCCTGCACAAACTGGGTGTAGAGAAACCATTTGCAGTTGGGTTTGCAGGTCATTTTTTTGCATATGTGTCCACCTAAAAGATGATGGAAGACTATAATTTTTCAAAGACATCCTACAGAAACACAGAATATGTATTTTGCATTTTAGCCGTCCTACACAGGTGGGAAAAGTACCTAATACACTCTTTCTCCTGAGCAACACTAACAGATAAAATACAGACCCTTAGGAAATCATATTTCATACATCTATCCCACCAGAGGTAGAGGTAGCAGGATGTTCCAAGTGTTTGGATAGCGCTTCCAGAAATTCACCAGAGGCTGATAGAACAGCAGTGTTTATTTAATAACAAAAGCACTCAACCAACAGAGCTAGGCAGGGTAATTAGCACAGAAACAGCTGTAGTCACAAGGGGGAAGGTGGATTCATGGGAGGATGTGATGCTGTGGCTGTAGTATTCTCTGTGGGACTCCGGGAAGTGACAAGATAAGAATTAGAGCTTATGAATCTAGGAAGAAAACAAAAAACAGTCTTTATTACTTAGTACATCAAAAGTCACTTTCCTAAAGTAAGGAGAGCAGATGGACTAACATCACCATAACATCTTTTAGGCTCTGAAGATAGGAGTGGGATGGGGGAAATGGCCTGATCCCCCAGGTATTCCAGCTCAGCTCTGCTGTAAAAAAGGCATAGGAAAAGCAATAGGATGTTGAAAGCCATTTACCTTAGGAAGATAAAACAGAGGGCATGAGGTGTCTCTGCAGGTGAAGGTGGAAGCAGAGAAGCCCGCAGGGTGACTCACATTGGCTGAATTAGTCTTCAGAGAATTCCCATGCCTTTCCCAGTACACTGCATAATTCTTTATTTGCTGAAGCCTCTCCATCCAAGCTGACCTTTTAGGAGCCCAGAGATGATCTTGGAAATACTCTAGGCTTTTCTCTTTCCTCATCAGCACCAGAAAAAGCAGCCCTCCCTCCAGACCCATCAGTCTGTGTAAATGGAGAAGTAGAAGATACACCAGGATACCCAGGCACATGGACAGCTTTTCCAAGCCAAAATTTCAAAGGGGCTTGTGACTTTTGTGTTTCATCTTATGAACAATTGTATTACAATTATCTGAGGTGCCTCCAATGCCAAGGAAGTGTGACCTACAAGTTCAAGGGGTGCTTGCCCTCTTGTAGATTTAGCCACACTACCCAGAGAACTGACGGATCAGCAGCAGCTTTGGGGCCAGACACCTGGCTGCTCTGAGTTGACAGGAAGATTTTCAAGCCAGTAGAACTCCCCAGTTTACACGCACTGGGGATGCAGCTTTGTCAGCTTTGGGGTTGTGTGGCAAGGTTTTGGTAGTAGGGGGGACTACGTATGTGACTTCTGTGAGGATCTGCTATGTCTGCCATGTCTGACACAGCCAGTGCCATTTGCCAGGACAGATCCACTGCTGGCCAAGGCTGAGCCATCATTGACAGCAGTGGCACCTCTGGGATAATATATTTGAGGGGCAGGGAACAACGACCCATTTTGTCAGGACCACACAGGGAAAGAACTGCACCCTGTATAAGGCACTCCCACAGAAGCAGAGGAAAAATGCGAGGAGCCTTTCCCCTGAGGAGGAAGGAGTGGCAAGACAGCCAGTGATGAACTTACCACAACCCTCATTCCCTTTGTGCAGCTGAGGAGGTAGCAAAAATCAGGAGTAAAGTTAAGGCCAGGAAAAAGGAAGGGGTGTGGGAAAGGTGTTTTAAGATTTATTTCTTATTACCCTATTCTGATCTGATTGGTAATAAATTAAACTAATTTCCATATGTCTGTTTTGCCCATGACAGTAATCTGTGAGTGATCTCTCCCTGCCCTTATCTTGACCCAGAAGCTTTTTGTTCCATTTTTTCTCCCCTGTCCAGCTGATGAGGGGAGTGATAGTGCCACTTTGTCACCCCACCACAGCATTTTCTCAGGTTTTCTCCAGCAAATGCATCTATCATACTATGTTGGGGGAGCAGCCCACACAGAATACTGCTGCAGGGACCGACGTTCTTTAGACATTGGTACAGCTGCAGCTCCCTCATCTTCGTAAGATCAAGCTGCTGAAAAAGGTTTGACCCTGTATCAAGATCAGCTATATCTATATCCATGGGGGAACCCTCATTCTTCCTGCTCTTACCCACTAACTGTTCTCACCACCAAGAAAAAGCCATTATCAGTAAGGACTATCCGTAGCGGCCAGCTGGTCATTAGCACGGCTGTGTGCCCTGCCTGTCCTCCTGCCACAGAGCTGACCTGCAGACAGCAGGTTTCATGGTAAGCACCCAAATGTATTCAAGCCCAGGGGATCATGAAGTCCATTCAGTGTGTAATACAAGGATGGCCTTGAATTACGGGATAGACTTACGGGACCAGGGAGGTTGCAGAGAACAGAGGCAGAAAGTAGCATTTATTTAGCGTCATCTTTGGCATTTATTTAAGAGAAGACAATTTATTTTTCCAGGAAAACCAGGGGAAATGGGGGAAGAACCCATGCTGCTGTACAAAGCACAGTAGCTAATGTAACAGCTTCCTTTTCAGGTCTTTCCTTTAAGCCGTCAAGAGAAGGATACTGTTGTTCCTGCCTTCAAAAAGTAACCTGCATTTCCAGTGTGGTGTGGATCTCTTTCACTTTGCATTAAAACAGCAAGAAAAAGATGGTTACCACTGAAGTCATCTTGCTTTTGGATTAATTTAGAAGTTACTGTTTTCCCCAACTCTGCCACACTGAAGCATCCTGTTATGGTTCAGCCAAAGAAACAGGGACTGTGGATAGAAGAGGCACTTCATGCTGGAAGACAAAGTATTGTAAAAGCAGAAGACCCTGAGAACTCATCATGGCTCATGCTGTGCTCTGAATCCAAGGAGAAAGAAAAAAAAACAAACCTTAAAAAGGCTGGGAACATCACAAAGAAAGGAGTTGATCTGGTTGAAACAAGCCCATGTTGATATGACAGACTGCCAGGTTGTGGGACACGGTGTAGGTAGTGGGACATCACAGCCATGCCAAATGTCGCAAAGTCTGAGCATCCTACCAAAGTCCCACAAAAAATTCATTCCTTTACAAGGGACACCACCACCCAAACCAACTGGAAGCAAAGATGCACAGGCACAGGGTTGTGAAGGGGCTGGAAATACAGCAGGTGTCCAGCACTGGTGATCACTTGCTGGATAGAGCACCTTCCCAAAATTTGCATAGAGGCTCAAACCTGGCTTTGCACTGAGATCCTCCATTTAACAATATCTGCCAGAAGCAGATAATGCACTTTGACCTCTCCAGTGTGGACACAGTGTGGACAAAAACACTAAAAAGATATTGACAACCACTTATAACTGTGTGCAGAACAAGAAGTGAATGGACAAAGTAGCCAATATTTTCTAAGAGGTGATTTATCTGTATCAGGAGAGGGCCCATCAGTAAGCTGGGGAGGAGATATTTGGAGCTGCTACTGCTCAAACTGCAGACACAGGTGTTAATTTTCCAAGATTTTTGTACTGTTGTCTTCTGTCCTGGAAATCTTTCTGAGGTTAAGCATTAGGTTTCTTAAAGATGAAGGGAATGCTGGGGAAAGGAATGGTGACTAAAAAAATTTTGCTAAGGTCCATTGAGCAAAGCAGGACTAGGAAAAAGGAGCAACAAAACTCCTCTGCCTTCTAACTCCTCACTTAATAATTCCTACACATATATCTATAGATATAGATATAGATATAACTACAGAGCAAGGAAAACTACAGTCCAAGGAAGATTAACTTGAATTATAATAATAGAATAGGTAAGGTTTTTCATTTTATTTTTCCCTAAAGGGAACATGTAACATAATGATTAAAAAAAAAAAAAAAAAAAAAGAGAAAGAAAGAAAAAAGCACTCCACAAAACCAACCAACAAGCTGAATATGCTTTAGTCGGATGAACAGAGAAGTGTAACTGCAAACTTGAGCAAGGAGGATATTATCTGGGGCACTGTAATAAAAACAGGTAACTTAATTAAAGCATAGCTTGGACTGCTACAGGTATCCATGCCTGCAGCTCGCCACCCAGAACTGTCACACATGTCTGAATGCACCAGCTCCAAAAGGTTATTCAGCAATTCTTCCTCGCTTCTCCCTTCAGTTTTAATTTCCGTGCTCCTCGGTTTTCCTTTGAGGGGCTTTCATTTCTCTCTCTATTGTTACGTGCTGTGTGCTGCTTCGGAGGCTGTGAAAGGGCAGCTGGATTTGCCATCGCCCTTGGCAGCAGGCGGGAAGCGCTGCACTGCCGGTGCATCTGAATTAGTCTGCTTCCTGCAGCAAGGAATGTGCCTCCTTCTCCATGGCACATCCCCAGCACACCCCGGACCCTCTGTTTTCAGACAGTCCCCAGCAATGCACCCCACAGGGGCAATGCCTCCACTGCTCCTGGTCTCTGGGGCGAGCAGAGATGCGTCCCCTCCTCTGAGCAAGTCCCGGGGCACTGGCAGCACCAGGCTGGGCCCTTCTCCCTTTAGGTGCCCACACTGCCCACATAAAGCCATATACGAACTCCTCAGCAATGTAAACCTCTCCTTTACTGTTTAGCAGCTAAAGGATTCTCTGCCTGATGCTCCCTGTGCTTGGGTAGCCTGTAGAACCTGGTATCCCATAAGATGTGCGGCACAGATCACACTCATCCTGGGGGAGACCACAACGTGATTTTCTGACAGAAGACTGACTTGTTCATTTTTAAATAAGAACCACCTGCACAGACTATCTGAATTCTGTAAACATGGACTTCTCTTCTTGGTGATTGAAATGCAGGTGTTTATTCCACCTTGCAGGTGTCAGCAAAGTCTTGCAAATTGCATTCAGACAACACAAGGCAGTGGCTTTCATTTTTTTTCTTTCTTTGTTATTAGTGAGATAGCTTTCTCTCTGGGTATGGTGAGTGACAGGAGGTAGAGACCTGCCAATCAAAATATTAAAAGGACATTGTCAATGTCACCCTTCATCCTCAGCTCTCCATCAGTTTAAACACAGAAACAATGTAGAAATTACAGTTCCACCATTTGCAAGGTGAGAACACAAGGTCTGTCCCTGCATGTAGAAACATGAAAAAAGTCCAGCTGCTGATTTTGTCTGGAAACTTCAGAAAATACAAATTTTTTAAAGACTTCTCATGACAGCTTCTCTTTGTAAAATTACCATCTTGAGCATCTTCAGCCAACAGAAGACCACAGTTGTTCCCAATTAAATCAGTGTTCAACTTCTCATCAACTTCTTCAGTGGAAGTGTTTGCTAATAGCATATGACAATTTCTAAAGTAGTAAATATTTATTTGTAGGGAAAATAGAGGGCAATCCTCATCCCTGGACATGTAGTTCAACAGTCTTTGAGGTTCCTTATGTTTTCCACATTAATGGTTAAATAGGTTATTTCTAATGTAGCCCCTTGTGCTGTGCAGTAAGGCCATCCAAATCCATTTTCACAGCTTCATAGATTTGGATACATGGAGAGAAAGGTACTCATGAAAAGAGAGTCAAAAGCTATATTCAGTGTATTGCTCTGGAAACATATCTCTTATGTGCCAGGCTTGGATTTTGGGGGAACCAATACCCTCAAAGGCTTGGATTTTGTCCCAGGTGCAGGGACATATGTTAGGGCCATGACATTATGGGCCATGTCCTGCACTCAAGGGGAAAAGGGGGAAGGGGAAGGGGAAGGGGAAG